>LNAC01000049.1:1533890-1737505 GCA_002007465.1 Ailurus styani | reverse complement strand
GGGGGGGAGGGGGGGGGGAGCAGAGGTAGGCCACCCCTGATGACTGCGGGGGAGAGATGGCGTGGGGTGAGCATCTGTGGACCGGGGAACATTTGAATCCCTACTTACCCAAAAGTCACAGTGGTTGAGTCACAACACAATAGTCGCTCTCATACCCATGAACGCCACCTTCATCTCCTTCCTCCTGCTGCTGCTGCTGTCCCTGGCTTCTCTATCTAGTTATACCAACCCCACTCCCACCTCCCCATAGATCCCTCCCGCTTGCTTTCTTTTTCTCCTTAGGACTTATCACTATTCAGCTGTGATGTTGGTTAACTCACTCCTTAATTATCAGCTGTCTCTCCCACTAGAATGAAAGTCCTATGAAAGCGGGGTTTGGGGGCAGGAGGGGCAGCTGTTTTGTTCACTGCTCTAACTGCAACGTTTTCAATAGTGCCTGGCACATAGCAGGTGCTTAATAAATTCCTGTTGATTGAATTGAACAAACCCTGTTTCCTTAAGGACATGGATCGGGAGAAAGTCTTAATTCCTGTTAATTTGGTCAGGAAGAGGTTGAAAGTCCCTCCACACTGAACATTAAAAAGTGGCCTTATTTTGTCCCCTAAATTAAGAACGTGGGACAGAGGAGTCATAGGAGAGTCAGCTTGCCAGGACATTTTCTCCCTAGCAGAATGTTTACATGGAATGCTAGCTTACTATCAGAAAGTTACTTAGTGAAAGGAATCAGAAGAGAAGAACCAGCATAGTCAGAGCTGGCTTTATCAAGTTCAAGGATAGTCTCATGACTGCACACATGTGATGGGAACACATCCTCCACGGGTCAAAAAATGTATAGCCTGTCGGGGGCCCTTTATTTGTATAATTACAGCCCCTGCTTCTACGGTGCCTATTCTGTGCCAGGCACAATTTGTTGAAATTTTTCTGTGTAATTTGTTGAATGAGCTTCAACAAATAATACTAGTGAAAAAAGTAATGGTGAATGAGTAATAGTGAACATTTTGCACAGCAACTGTGTACCAGGTCTGGCGTCTGCCTCTCGTGGATGCAGCTGGAGATTTGAGAAGCTCCTGCCTGCTCTAGCCTTTCCTTCTAATACATCACGGCCCTTCCAATACAGCAGCTCTGAGACTGGGTTAGGCCCCCTCCCCCCTTTTTCTTTTGAATTTTAATTTTTTTTTTTTTAACATCAAATGCATTCCAGTCACACCTTCCTCAGGAGACACCTATGCCCACCTTGAATGGACCTGTCCGTCCTTCAGGTCTCATCAACAACAGCCTGTCAGGATTTAAATCATAACTGCCCCTTGTGAAAGTGGCTGTCCCTTTAATTCTGAAAACAAGATCATATTTTAAGTGTATCAGGAGAGGCTTTCTGTTGTAACTTTGTGTTGAAACCTTCTGTGAATCTGAGGATGTTCTTATAATCATCACATAATTTTTGTGTTTTGTACATTCAGAATTTTGCATATTCGATTTTCTGACAGTGGCACAAGGGAGAATGTTAACACTTTAGTTCAATTAAATATTTTTGCACACCTTTCCTGATTAGAACTGGGCTGGCTAGTGAGAGAGAAGTGAGCTTAAACATGACTGTACGCTCTTGCTGTGGAGGCTAGACAGACACAGCATAAAATTTGGTAACCGGTAAGCTAGCTTTTTGATCCGTGTCAGACTGAATGTAGCAGATATTCAGTATTATGAGTTTGGACAAGGTAGGAGACCTTGGGACTAACTAATCATTGAATAGATATCTCACTGTTAAGAAAGGTTTAAATTTGGTCCCCTCAGGTGGGTTCGATAATGCCTTCTGGAAGGTTTCTCGGATTTGAATAGCCTCATTAACCAAACACACACACCCCCCACACACGCACAGCCCCCCTCCCCCATATGCTGCAAGAACTTTCTTGGTGGGGATGTGGTTCCCTCTAGTGGTAGTATAAGGAGTTGTACATTAAGGAGCTATATATTTTATTTGTATATTTTTTATTCAGTCAACAAAGACTTATAGAGGAACTACTATAAATAAGGCTCTGTATTAGAGATGCAGAGATAAAACACAAGTTTCATTTATAGGAAAGTCACAAAACCTAGAAGAGAGAAAGCCAAAGACTTATGATACATTGTATCTGCAATAATAGAAATGACAAAGCGTAGCCACACAGTCCGGATCAGGAAGGTTGGGGTTAAGTAAGGGAAGACTTTCTGAAGAAATAAAGATGTGATCTGAGTTCTTATAAGGTAAACATTATTTTTCCCCTTTACAATATCAATATATGTTTATTGTAGAAAATTTAGGAAATGCAGATAAACTAAAAGGAACTACCCATTATTCTCTCACACGGAGACAATTTACAATATTTTGCTAATATTTACCTCAAATCCCTTTTTATGCGTAATTTACTTTTTAAAAAAAGATTTATTTATTTTGAGAGGAAGGGGGGAGGGGCAGGGGAAAGGGAGTAGGGAAGCAGACTCCCTGCTGAACGCTGAGGAGAGAGCCAGTGGGGGGGGGGCGCGAGAGGGGTGGTGGGAGGGCTCATTCTCACGACCCTGAGATCAGGACCTGAGCCAAAATCAAGAGTCTGTCACTTAACCCACTGAACCACCAGGCGCCCCCATAATTTACTTTTTAACAGAGATTATATTTGTAACATTTTGTAGTCCTCCACAGTGCAAATGTAATTGCCATTTCCAATCTGCCATTAAATAAGTTAATATATTTTGAAATTTTTCTTACTAAACATAGTAATGCAACATTATTACTCTTTTCCAAAATACCATTGGCTATTTCCCACCTTAATTTTTTTTCAGATGAACTATATAATTTTGTTCAGGTGTTTAAAATCCCATTGGTACTTAGATTGTGGGAAAGAGATTTATGTGGGCAGAGTTTATATCTTTATAATATAAAATTAAGTCTTTCCATCTAGAAATATTGTAGGTTTCTCCTCTGTTTGGATTTCATTTTATAGTCCCTCAATCAAATGTTATAATTTTCATTAGGGTCCAAGACTTAAAGATTTATTTCCAGGTATTTTACACTTTTTTTGCACTGGAAAGTGGATCTTTCTCAACTTACTATTTTTCAAACTAATTATTTGGGTATAGGCATAGGAATGCAACTGATTTTTAAATATTTCACAACCTTGCTGATGTCTGAATTTTACCTTTTTAAGTTTTATTTAAGTAATTTCTACATCTCACGTGATCAAGAGTTGCATGGTCTTCTGAGCCAGCCACGTGCCCCTAATCTTTTTTTTTTTTTTTTTAAGATTTTATCTATTTATTTGACAGAGAGAGAGAGATCAGATCACAAGTAGGCAGAGAGAGAGGAGGAAGCAGGCTCTCTGCTGAGCAGGGAGCCCGATCCATCCCAGGACCCTGAGATCATGACCTGAGCCAAAGGCAGAGGCTTTAACGCACTGAGCCACCCAGGCGCCCCCTCCCCCTAATCTTTTTTTTTAATTGACTCCTTTGAGTTTCTACATGGACAATCACAACATCTGAAATCATGACCATTTACCACCACCTGCCCAATAACTAATTCTTCTTATTCTTACTCTTACTGCGTTGGAAGGAAGTTTACAACTCTATTCAATAATATAGGGACCCTTGTCTTGCTTTGTACTTTTAAAAAAAAAATTATTAACATATAATGTATTATTTGCCCCAGGGGTACAGGTCTGTGAATCATCAGGCTTACACCTTTCACAGCACTCACCATAGCACATACCCTCCCCAATGTCCATAACCCAGCCACCCTCTCCCTACCCTCTACCCCCCAGCAACCCTCAGTTTGCTTTCTGAGATTAAGAGTCTCTTATGATTTATCTCCCTCCCAATCCCATCTTGTTTCATTTTTTCCCTCCCTACCCCCTATGACCTCCCACCCTGCCTCTCAAATTCTTCATATCAGAGAGATCATAATTTTCTCTGACTTATTTCACTTAGCATAATACCCTCTAGTTCCATCCATGTCATTGCAAATGACACGATTTGGGGGGTTTTTTGATGGCTGCATAGTATTCCATCGTGTATATATACTCCACGTCTTTATCCATTCATCTGCTGATGGACATCTAGGCTCTTTCCACAGTTTGGCTATTGTGGACATTGCTGCTATAAACATGCGGGTGCACGTGCCCCTTTGGATCACTACATTTGTATCTTTAGGGTAAATACCCAGTAGCTTTGTACTTTATTCTTATTTCATTCTTAAGTGTAGCATTATCTTTGTTTTTTCCAAAGCATCTGATGGTGCACTTTATTTCTTGGAACCAGGTCCGTCAGTCAGACCTCTCTAACCTGTGGGACTTTTGCTAGTTGAATGATTTGGTTTTCTGGGTTTTGTTTTCAGTTCTTTTATTGTGGTAAAATACACACAACATAAATTTACCATCTTGATCATTTTCAAGTGTACTGTTTAGTAGGATTAAATATATTCATAATGAGCAACCACTAAGACCATCCATCTCCAAAACTGTTCATTTTGTAAAACTGAAACTCTATGCCCATTAAACCATAACTCCCCGCTTCCCCCTCCTCCAGTTCCCAGCAACCACCCTCCTCCTCCTTTCTGTCTTTATGATTTTGACTAATCTAAGTCAGAAAGTATAAATACCTCTAATAAGTGGAATCATGATTTTGTGATTACCTTATTTTGGCATAATGTCCTCAAGATTCACCCATGTGGTAGCACATTGCAGAATTTCCTTCCTTTTTAAGGCTTAATATTCTATTGTATTTGGATACAACATTCTGTTTATCCATTCATCCATCAATGGACACCTGGGTCGTTTCCACATTTTAGCTATTGTGAATCATTCTGCTATGAAGGGTGTACAAATATCTCTTTGAGATGTTTCTTCGATTATTTCAGGTATTCAACCACAGGTGGAATTGCTGTACTATAAAGTGATTCTAATTTTAGTTTTTTGAGGAACCGCCATACTGTTTTCCATGGGGCTGTACCATTTTCCATTCCCACCAACAGTGTGCCAGGATTCCAATTTCTCCACATGCTCACCAGCACTTGTTGTCTTCTGGGTTTTTGGTAGCAGCCATCCTGATGGGCGGGAGATGACATCTCATTGTAGTTTGGATTTGCCTTTCCCTGGTGATCAGTGATGTTCAGCCTCTTTTCTTGTGTTTATTGGCCACTTGTACGTCTTCTTTGGAGAAATGTCTGTTCAAGTCCTTTGCCCATTTTTTAACTGGGCTGTTTTATGTTGTTTAGTTTTGGAAGTTCTCGATATATTCTGGACATTACTCCTTTATTAGATATACGATTTGCAGATATTTTCTCCCATCCTGTGGGTTGCATTTTTACTCTGTTGATAGTGTCTATTGATGCACAAATTTTAAATGTTTACATGGAGACCATTTTGTCTATATTTTTTTGTTACTTCCTTTTTTTCCCCCTAAGAGATTTATAGCTTTACTTTTTATAGTGAAATCTGTGATCCATTTTGAGTTCATTTTTTTAAAATAAGTTGTGAGATGTAGGTTGAGGTTTGTTGTTGATTTCTGAGGTTTATTTGTTTGTCTTTGAATGTCTGATTGCTTTCACATTTGCTTTATTTGTGGAAAAGACTATCCTCCTTCTACTGAATTGCTTTTGCACCTTTGTCAAAAATCTCTCTGTACAGGGGCGCCTGGGTGGCTCAATGGTTAAGCGTCTGCCTTTGACTTGGGGCTGTGATCTCAGGGTCCTGGGATCAAGCCCCACATCTGGCTCCCTGCTCAGTGGGAAGCCTGCTTCTCCTTCTCCCTCTGCAGCTCCCCCTGCTTGTGCTGTTTCTCCCACACACTGTCCCTTTCAAATAAATAAAATCTTTTAAAAAATCTGTACATCTATGGTTCTCTACTCTGTTCCATTCATCTAGCCCTATCAGGCAGTAACATGCAGTCTGGAAAACTGTAGGTATACAACAGGCGACAAGCGGATTACCATTCAGCACTTACCAGTCCCAGGGGAGGACTCCAAGTACATGGAAGTTACAGAGATGATCACAATGCCAGCCACCAGGGATGAAAGTCCAAACACCTGTGCCCACTGCATCTCGGTATCAGAGTCACCAAGTAAGAACACAATGCCGCCGAGCACCAGGTGGAATAATGCTTCACTTAAATAGAGAAGAGACCACACAAGATGTGCTTCAATAGTGGACATCCGTCCCCTGTGGCCAGCAGGTCTCTCTTCTGGTGGCTGACACAGAGGAATCTGCCTTTCTTATGCCACAGTGGAAGGACTCTGTCTCGTCCCCGTGGAGGGCAGATCTATAGCGGAGTTGGCCAAGGTGCCATGTGAGGCACAAGCCTCAAGTAAAAACAGAAGAGCATTCATTGAGCTTGAAATAGGGAAAGGTACTTCCCTACGAGGTGATGCCAGCACAGGCTGTGCGGGCTCTTCATCTCCGGGTAAAGGAGTGTTCCAAGCCCATGGTCCATTCTTATGTGGCCAAGTGGGGACCACAAGTCTGCAAGTACAAGACTGCCTGTCCCAGCAATAAATCTTAGAAAGGAATTAATTTCTCTCATTTCATTCTTCTTTTGCAAAATTGTTACAGCTATTCTAGTCTCTTTGATTTCCCATATAAATTTTTGAATAATTTTGCCTTACAAAAAATATTCCTGGGATATTAATAGGAATTGCATTAACCTGTATATTAACTCGAGGACTATTGAAATCTTCACTGTTCAGATTTTCACTCCATAAATGTGGTGTTTCTCCCTTTAGTCAGATCTACTTTGATTTCTTTCATTAGTGGTTGGTAGTTTTCAGCATGCAAGTTAATGTTGTGTTATATGCAAATGTTATATTTCGTTGGGTTTATGTGTATTTTTTGGAGGGACTGTAAATGGTATATCTTAAATTTTGGTTCTCTGTGGTCATTGCTAGGATGTAGAAATGCAGTTGACTTTATATCCTGAAACCTTTTTGACTCACTTATTGTTTTTTTTGACTCACTTATTAATTGTTAATTGTGTTTTTGTGTTTTGTTTTTGTAGATTCCTTGGCATTTTCTGTGTGGATCATTATGTCATCTGCAAATAGTAACCACTTCCTTTCTTTCCAATCCATATCCTGTTTATTTTCTTACCTGGCTTTACTTCACCAGCTAGGACTAGCAGTAATATGTCGAGTGTTGGTGGTAAGAGTGGGTTTCCTTGCCTTGTTCCTATCCTCAGTGAGAAAGCATTCAGTCTTTCACCATAAGGTATGATGTTCTCTGTAGGTTTTTTCCATATAAATTTTATCAAATCAAGAAAGTTTCTCTCTCCGGCTTTCTGAGTTTTTACCATGGGTGGGTGTTGAATTTTATCAAATATTTTTCTGTATCTGCAGGACCATGTAATTTTCTTCTTTAGTCTGTTAAAATGGTTGATGTAATGAGCACTGGGAATTATATAAGACTGATGAATCACTGACCTGTACTTCTGAAACTAATAATACATTATATGTTAATTAATTGAATTTAAAAATGTTTTTAAAAATTAAAAAAAATGTGGTGATTACATTGGTTGGGTTTTTTTTTAAGATCTTGTTTATTAGAGAGAAAGAGCATAAGCAGGGGGAGGGGCAGAGAGAGAGAGAGAAACAGGCAGAGAGAGAAAGACAGAAACTGATCAAGGAGCCCTGTGCAGGGCATGATTCCAGGACCCCAGATCATGACCTGAGCCAAAGGAAGATGCTTAACTGACTGAGCCACCCAGGCGCCCTTACACTGGTTGATTTTTAATTATTGAACCAGCCTTGCCTCCTTGGAATAAGCCCCACTGGGTCAGTGTATAATTCTTTTTATACGTTAATGAATTCTACTTGCTAATATTTTGTTTAAGATGCACATCTATATTCAGGAAGTATATATTATTTGTAGTTTTCTTTGTGTATTTTTGTCAGGTTTTGGTATCAGGGTAATGACCTCATCATCTTCTATTTTCTGGAAGAGACTGTGCAGAATTAGTATTAATTCTTTAAACGTTCGGTAGAACTCTATTTCAAGTTCACTGATTCTTTCCTCTGTCCTCTCCATTCTCCTATTAAGCCCATCCACTAAGTTTTAAAATTTAGGTTCTTATATGTTTCCATCATAAAGTTGTATTTAATTCTTCCTTATATACTTCTTTCCTGTATCTGTTTTTTCATTTGCTTAAAGTGTCTTTATAATTGCTCACTGAAGCAGTTTTATGATGGCTCAGTTGATTTTTATGTTATGCGTGAGATAGGGATCTAATTTTATTTTTTACATACAAATGCCCAGATTTTCCAGCGCCTTTTATTGCAAAGTCCACCCTTCACCTCTATTTTACAGTGCCAGCTTAGTCATGAATCAAGCGTTTTTACATCCATGGTTCCTCACCCCCATTCCCACGTGCTCCATTCTGTTCCACTGATCAACTGGTTCATTCTTGTGCCAATGCCATACTTCCTTGTTATGGATTCTTCCTTATTTTACAATAAAACTTCATGTCTGGTAGAGTAAGTTCTCCTCCTTCATTCTTTTTCAAGAACTTTTTTTTTTAATTCTTGGTTCTTTACATTTCTGTATAAATTTTGGAACCATTTTGTCAAGTTACTTTAATAAAGTTTGAGATTACGTTGGCTCTAGCCAGTTTAGGGAGCTCTGATATCATCAAACTAAGTCTTCCAATACATCAACATTTTTTATTTCTTTTTTTTTTTTTTAAAGATTTTTCTATTTATTTGACAGAGAGAGACAGCAAGAGAGGGAACACAAGTAGGGGGAGTGGGGGAGGGAGAAGCAGGCTTCCCGCTGAGCAGGGAGCCCGATGTGGGGGGTCGATCCCAGGACCCCAGGATCATGACCTGAGCCAAAAGCAGACGCTTAATGATTGAGCCTTTCTATTTTGAAATAATTATAGAGTCACAGCAAGCTGCACAAATAACACAAGAGACCATACACCTTTCACCCAGCCTCAGCCGATGGTAATATCTTACAAAGCTATAGGAGTATACTAACAAACCAGGACACTGACGTCGGAACAATGCACAGAATTTACTCAGATTCCACCGGTTTTGCATGCACTTTGTTGTGTATGTTGTATGTGTACATTTCTATGTAACAGTATCATATGTGTAGATTTTCTAATCACCACCACAATCAACATACAGAACGGTTCTATCACCACAGAGATTCCTGGTGCTACTATTTCTAGCCATGCCCATTCTTTTGACTTTTTGATAAAAATTTTAATTTCCTTCACTTAACAGCAGGTCTTAGAAATCCACCCCCAAGGTGCCTGGGTGGCTCAGTGGGTTAAGCCTCTGCCTTTGGCTCAGGTCATGATCTCAGGGTCTTGGGATTGAGGCCCGCGTCAGGCTCTCTCCTCAGCGTGGAGCCTGCTTCCTCCTCTCGTCCTGCCTCTCTGCCTACTTGTGATCTCTCTCTGTTAAATAAAATCTTTTAAAAAAATCCACCCCCATTAGTAGATATACTTAATTCTCTTTAAATCCAGAATAAATATACCTTGATATATTTAACCAACTTCCTACTGATGGACTTTTTACCTCCATTTATTTTTTTTTTATCATTTTAGACTCTACCACAACACACATCCTAATATACGCCTCCTCATGCACGTATGTGGGTGTTTTTCTAGGACAGAAACAGGAGTGTAATTACTGAGTTGTAGGATGAGCCCATCTTATATTTTAATATACAATGTCAGGTTGCCCTCCAAATGGCTATGCCAGTTTGCAATCCTGCCAGCAGATAGGGAAGGATCAGCGTGTGGATGAAAATAGATAAAAGATCTCCAGAGGGACGCTCGGGTGGCTCAGTTGGTTACGTGTCTGCCTTCAGCTTAGGTCATGATCCCAGGGTCCTGTGATCAAGTCCCACATCAGGCTCCTTGTTCAGCCTGCTTCTCCCTCTGCCTGCCCCTCCACCTGCTTGTGCTCTCTCTGACAAATAAAGTCTTTAAAAAAAAAGATATCAGGATGGATCTTACTGAGAAGATGGAATTTGAGCATAAACTTACAGGGAGGAGGATAAATGTAGCTGTCCGGGAGAGAGCATTCCAGGCAGAAGGAACCACCAGTGCAAAGGCCCTGAGGTGGCAGTGTGAGCGTGCCGGTTTGTTTGGGCAACACTGAGGAGACCACAGCAGTGGGAGTGGAGTCAGTGGTGAAGACTGTGGGAGATGAGATGGCAGGCTACAGGGAAGGTGCAGATCGGGAAGGGTCCCAGAGGCCCAAGTAAGACTTTACCCGGAGTGACCTCCCATCACAAGGAGATTGTGATGGGTTTTGAGCAGAGGACTGATGTGATTTGACTTCCTGTATATATATATTTTTAAATAAAATCAACTCTATTCAGACAGAATTTACACACAATAGAAGGCACCCATTGTAACTGTGTAGTTTGATGAGTTTTGATCAAAATCTGTGGATAAGTGATTTGCCCAAAGTCAAACCCTAAGGACGTGTCAGTGCTAGCATTTGAGCCTCGGCTCGCCTATGCCCAAAGCCCATGCTTGTTCCTCTGGGCCTTCAGAGGCCATAGTGTTCGGCCCCAGAATGTGGTTTCCTGTCCCAAAGTAGCAGGAGGAAGTGGGGACAGGGCAACAGGAGGCCCACTGAGGGGACAGCATGGAGAGGCAGTGAGGGAACAGGGTAGCCAGCCCCCACGGGCAAGGCCACCTCCACAGCCAATCCTTTGATGCACCTATTGGGCTTGTCTCTTATTCCTCAAGGCCATTCTAGGACGAGAGAAAGACAAATCTTCTACTTCTAATTTAATTCTTTCTTTGACTCCTTTTTTTCTGATTGTAAAAGAAATGCCTTTCCATTATACACAATTCAGATATCATCACAACCATAGTATAATAAACACCCCCCATAATTCCATCCCAAAGATAGCCATCTCTAAGTTTATGCATAAACCTCTTTCTTTTCCTTATATACTCATGTGCTAACACGGCTTAGAATTATTCATTTATTTTTGCAAAAATCAGGCCATACATAGCATTGCAATTTTCCCTTCACTTGTATTATCCTTTGGAACATCTATGTCAGTAAATGTGCACCTGACTTTGTTCTTGTAAATGGACACGTACTATAACATTGGATGTTCTACAGACAATTTATCTGGTAGGAAATCTTATTCCTCTCCCACATGTTTCCTGAGGGAATTTCCAGCCCCAGGGTGTAACAGTATGAGTGATTCCATCCCTTCCGTAGGAGTGATTTATCTGACTGATGAGGCCAGGAGGAGAAACGGGGCACAAGTGGCCGTTCCTTTCGGGGCTTTGGTCAGAGTGGTGGCCCTGGCGATGCCCCTTTTGGCTTATCTCCAACAGTAAGCCTACCCGTGGTCCCACATGTTAGTCCCGTTCTCTAGGGAAGCTCCACGTGGACTTCGAATTAGGACTTTTCCTTAGAAAGGGGGGGAGGGAGAGAGAGGCAGAGAGAAGGGGAGGGAGAGACAGCTGGGTGAGTCTGACTGGGTGAGTTAAGTGTCTGACTCCTGATGTTGGCTCAGGTCGTGATCCCAGGTGGAGGGACTGAGCCTCACGTCGGGGTCCCCACTCAGCACCGAATCCGAGTCTGCTTGAGGTTCTCTCTCCCTCTGCCCCTCCTCCTTCTCCCCCCGCCGCCCTGCCCCAGGCTTGCCCATCCTCTCAAATAAATCAATCTTCAAAAAAAAGGGGGGGGGAAGAAAAATTCCCTCTCAAGAGGAAAAGAGAGCAGTGTCACTTTCTGCCTCCTCAAATCCCAACATTTCCCCATCCTCCCCTGACGGACATTTACGTTTGGTCATAGCAAATACTGCCTTTGCCCACGTTAACTTTTTACACTTATGTTCACAGGGCTGACAACAGGGATGGGAAAGCCGCTCTCCTTAGAAGTCCTTGAATCTGAGCGCAGGATCCACATCAGGGAGAACGTTGACCGTCAACACCAACAACCACAGCTTGGACTGGGAAGTCTCATGAGGCACCAAGAAAACTGCACGGCCGGAAGTTCTGTTTGTTGGTTCATTGGTTCATTCGTGCGTTCATTCAACGGTAACAGCGTCCCTACAGTGTGCCTTAGACAATCAGGTAGAGAAATGGACAAGACACAAAACATCCCAGCTTTTGAGGAACCTACCACACACACACACGCCAGCAATGGACACAGGTCGAAGTAGTAACAGCCACACGGTGTTAAACCAGAGTGATCGGTTTCAGTTCAGGTAACTTCTGAGACCATCTTAGAGCAGTTACAAAAGTACGTTTTCTTGGGGCACCTGGCTGGCTCATGTGGAAGAGCACAAGACTTGATCTCGGGGTTGTGAATTCAAACCCCACATGAGGTACAAAAGTTACTTAGAATCTTAAAAAGAAATAAAAGTATGCTTCCTGGGATAAATGTTTGAAAGTAGCCGTAGGCTTTATTTCAGAAATTTCTAGTTCGTGGGCTTCTGTTCCAGGAGCTGGTACGTTGGCAAGTGAATGATTTTCCAAGGGGCTTTTCATTTCATGTCTAATACAGGAGAGGTGTGTCTGAATTTCAGCCACACGCACCTCAACTTCTCTTTCCACTGTCCTCCACGCATCTTCTGAAGGTGCTTTTATAGATTAGAGATATAGAGAGGTTTCTTCTCATTATGAATTTGCTGAAAGCGCTGCTTTCCACAAGAAACTGAAATATTCTGTCCGTGTCTCAGGGGTACCCTGTGATTGGGGTCTGGTTTAAAAGGTTTTCTTATTGTTCGATTTTTCTGTGTGTGGTGGGCTACTCATTTGTAAACCCAAAGAGGCCATGGAGTCAGGGGAGGGGGGAGGCAGTGGGAGATGCCAGATTGGATTAATGACCCGAGACCCGCAGGGACTAGGGGAGACCAAGGCTCAGCCCAGCTCCTTGTTGTTTAGGCAAATGGATACATGGTGAGCCCTTCCAATATGAAGCCCGAAAGCCTTCTGTTCAGGGAAATTGCTTCCTGTTTTGTCCATCCAGTGGCTTTTAAGGATTTCCTTCCTTCTGCCTTCTCTCTTTAGAATATTTTTCGTCAAATTTGGACCTGACTTCAATGCCTTTTACTGGTTTTTCGCTCACATGTTCCAACTCGTTCCCTTTTTATTTTACCTTTAATTTAGAATTCCTTGTCTGCATTTTTCAGGTTTTATACTGATTTCCTTTTCCATTTTGACAATCACATTTTTATTTACTGAATGCTCTTTGTGGTTCTGCGATGTCCCTTTTTTGTGAGACTGTGTTTTAGTTTTACGGGTGAAATGCCGCCGAAATCTTCCAGAAGATGCTACCTGGTCTTCTCCCGTCCTGGAGTGCTCGCCCTGTTATCTGTTTCCTCCTGAGACTATTTTCCCCATTAATTCTGGTCTTTCTCTTCCGTACTATGTATTTTCTTCAAAGTTGGCGATCCTCGCCTGGCTTTCCATTTCGTCTTGAAAATTTCCATGCCAGTAGTCTCTCTCTACCTAAAAGTAAAAGGCTTAACATCTGTACTGAACTCCAAAAACATCTGTGTGAGTTTTTCACCCTTCGAGTTCACGGTTTTGTTACTGAGGGTGATGGACTAGATGACTCTTTGGAGGCCCCTCACCCACGGACAGCATCCTTTCGCTCTTGTAAACAGCCCCACTTGACACGTCTGTGTGTCCCAGGGCATACAGTCTGGAGTCGGGGACAGCTGGTGGCATGGCTTGGAAACTTCTCTTCACACACTCTTGATCAGCCGCTAAGGGCTCTGCCCACCCGCAGGCAGGGAGCGGTTGCCCCTCACCGGCGTCCATCCCAACTCTGTGCCCCCATCATTTTTACTCCCCGGCGGTTCTGCTCGTTCTTGCAAAGCACACCTGGTTCACTTGCCTCCTGGATGGTAACAGTTGTGTCTGCTTCGAACGGGCCGGTTCATTAGGAGCCCGGACTGAAGACAGAGAGTGTGCGCCCAGGGCCCCAAAGACGGACAGTCCTTCCCAGGAACAGCAACTGTGACATGGGGAAGCTGCAGCCCTGTCTCCATGGTGATGTCGTTAGCTAGCCCTCTTGCTCAACTAGAGACCCCAGCAGTTAAAAGCAGAAATAGACAAGCCTGCTTAACGAGGGCTCTCACCGAAACCCCCAGTGCTTCTTTCTTATCGCGCTTTCTCGAGGCATCCGTGAAAGGGTTTCGCAAGGACCAGACCGTCCCAACCACCAGAGCAGAAAAACTCTGATAGCGGCGGAATGCCGAGGAGACCACACCCCACACGTCGTCCCCTTCCCCGCCTGTGATCCTGGGCCGAACACACACCGCAACCCCCCCGCCCCCCCGCCATCCGTGATCACGTGCTCCCCGCCTGCTCTCTCGCACGCCCCACCCCCACCCCTCCTGAACCTCTCTCTCTCCCACTCAGGGCGTCCAGCTCGCGGGTGGGTAGACAGGCCAGTTCTTGAGCCTTGAGCCTGTCACCTGCCTGCCCCAGCTGCGGGCACCCCAAGTAAATTTCTCCCTTTCTCTTTTCCAAACCCTCCTCTCTGGAATTATTGGCTTCTCTGGCGACGAGTGCATCCGAGCTTGTTGGGCAACCGTGCAGGAGGTGTGCTCTCCATCTGTCCAGCGCCCTTGGGATTGCCGGAGACAGAGCTGGTGGCCACAGCGCACCCGGACTCTGAATCCTTTCCTGAGTTAGCGGCTGGGACAGATGCCCCAGTAGCAATGGGAGGTGGTCGTTCCAGAGTATTTCCCACCCCTTTATAGTCCAACCTCACTCGAGGTGAAGGATTATGTTATTAGTAGAGCCTGATTTAGGGGGAAAGAAAGACTTAAGAAAAAGGGGGGGAGGTGTGAATAAGAGCCTTAAGTATGAGCCACCAGCACAATTTACACACGGCTAATTGGTATTTCTTCATCCAGGCTAATTCTAAATTATAATTCCCCTTACCCGGATTATTATTAGATTCAGGCAACTCTGTTTATATCTGAACGGCTTAAAAAGCACAAACCTTCAATTACTCTGTAACTGAATTACAACAGAAATGTGGATGAACTAGTAATCCTCATTTCAGTTTTTAAAATAGAAAAAGGTCCAAAATGAATATGCACCCTAATCTGGCAAGTGAAATTGGATGAATGCCAAGGGTTTAGATCTGAGAAGATGAGCAGTTAGGTGAGAAACACTCCAGGCTTTTATGATAGGAATCTCCCTGTTGGGGTAAGAAAGATAAAGAAAATTCTAAATTGTGGTATTAACCCTTTTATAACCAGTGATAGCATGCATGTGTGCATCTGTTCTGCAGTGACTGTGTTCTTCTGTATCTATTCTTAAAAGGCTTAAAGCATTTCCAAGATTCTGATGTATTAGGTGTGAAAAGTTTAAGTTGTAATCAGCATTTAAATGTCTAGGGAACTCTTTATATTCATTTGTTCCTTTAAATTAGTAAGCAAATGAGTACTTAGAGGAATTCTTTTTTCTTTAGATTTACTTATTTATGTTAAAGAGTGAGCACACACGTGAGTTGGGGGGGGGGGTTGCAGAGGGAGAGAGAGAGAGAAATAGATTCCCTGGTGAGCACAGAGCCCCATGCAGGGCTCGAAACCACGACCCTGAGATCATGACCCGAGCCAAAACCAAGAGTCAGATCCTCAACCAACTGAGCCATCCAGGCGCTTCTGGAATTCTTCCTTAAGTAGGCTCCACACCCAACACGAGGCTTGAAGTCATGAACATGAGACAAGAGTCAACGACTCTACTGACTAAGCCAGCCAGGGGCCCCAACACTTAGAGGAATTTTAAATGTTTACAACAGGAATACACTAGATTTTGTAGGATAATAATATGGATATGAGACAAATCACTACTAATCGAGTACATTCCTCAGTTAAAGAAACATCCCTCCCCCCACCACTTTCTGCACGTTCTGCTGGGAAGGCTCCTCTACTCACACCAAGCCGATTACATTATTTTGCTAGAAGGAGAGAATTCCACACATGGAGGGCAAGACCAGAGTCAGGGTGATAAACCCGGTCTCATTATAAAACCCTTTATGTGGCTCTGTTGCTCTCCACCCCATCTTAAACTCTCTTAGATGGCAGTTTCTTCAGCATTTTGGAATTCTTTCTAGAAACACGGAATGGACATTGTCCAAAAACAACTTTTAATATCCACATTTAACATCCACCCTTCACCAAAGAGTAGTAAGAAAGGGAAGTTACTTTTAAAATAAATTGTATTATCTATGTTATCTATGTAACAAACAACAAAAACCCCAAACAATTCTAAGGTAGAAAAATTTTAAACCTGGTTAATAATTGAGGTTGCTTTGGACTCAGAAAGATCGAATGGACTCCAAGCCAGTTTAGAGGAAAGGGAACCCACGGGCTTCCACACTAACAATAAAAACGAAGATGATGATTACTGTGTTTGGATGCTTATTCTGTGCAATTATTTGGCGCCTTGTTTGAGCCTCACCACATGGGTTCCATTGTGGTTCCCATTTGGCAAATGGGGAAACTCACCAACAGAGAAGGTGGTGTTTGCTTATCATTTACACAGACTTAGACCTTCTGTGGGTCAAGTGTCAAGTAACTTCTTCTTTAAACTTCCTTTTGCCTATTATCGAAGGCTGGTGAAACAGTATAATACTTTGGGTTCAATGTGAATAAGAAAGTGATGAATAGGAAGTTCATCGTTATCAGGGTGCTTTGTAGCTCCCAAGGATAGTAAATTATAATGGCATAAAGCAAACGTCACTAACGAATTAAAGAGCTGACTTTTCTATTTCAGGCACAATTTTATTTAGGTAACGATGGCCTTCATAGCCTAGGAGAGAAAGCATCTGGCATTATGCCCAGAACTTGCCAAGGTTTCAAGGATTAGAAGAAAAATTATGGTTTAGGTTAATTTGGGATCTTGGCTGCTTGCCTTGGCTTATGTAGCTTCTGAACTGAAAAAGTGGGGGAGGAGTGAGCCGGGTTTGGCTCCACCTCCTTCCTCTAGTAAAAGGAATGTGTAAGGAGAAGGTAAAGGGATGCTAATAGGCCAAAAAAAAAAGTACACGTTATTAAAATGAGTCAAAATCAGGACCTCGGGCAGCAGGACCCTGAAGGGGCCTAGGCAAGCTGCCAGGGCCCCTGGAAGAGGCAGGGGGGAGGCTGGGGGAGCAGAAGTCGGTGGGGTGGGAGGTACAGTCGTGACTGGGAGCCCACTCAGCCAGCTCCTGGGCACAAAGGTGAGGCAAAGTGTCCTCAAAGAGGCCTCCTGTCCCTGAGATTGACAGTTTAAAGGAACTGTCAGTTTAAAGGAACAGAGAAGAACGCCACCGATGGTTCCCCCAGGGGTGAGGGGTGAGGGGGTGTTTTTTCACTGAACACAGGTACCAGTGGGATTGACAAGAGGAAAACTTGCAGTGTTATCAACCCCAAACAGAGTTAATTTGAAACTTAAACCCTGGGAATCATATGGGCAGGGACCATCCCCAGCAAATCCTAGGCAGTCAAAAATAAATCATAAGTACAACCAGGTCCAAGTGAAAGGCTGAATACCTAGTAGGCCTCTGTGTTTTCTCAAATAAATAAACAGAGAAAAATAAGAGAGACAGAAAGAAAAGAAGGAAGAAAAGAAAGCCCCTATTTGTACTTTTTGCCCATTTTATTTTTCAGATTTATTTATTTTAGAGAGCGCACAAGTGGGGAGGGGCAGAGGGAGAGGGCATCCTCAGGCAGACTCCCCATGCGAACCCCCAGGTGGGGCTCGATCCCATGACCCTGAGATCATGACCTGAGCCAAAGTCAAGAGTCGAGGCTCAACCGACTGAGCCACCAGGTGCCCCACCTTTTGTCCATTTCTGTGTGTGAACACGCTTATCGTGGCAGGTTTCAAACTATCAGTGTGCCGTCACTGCACAGAGAAGGAATGCCCAGAATTGGCTGCCAGAGGCTCGTGGGGTGCGGCCGTGGGTCTGCCCTACACTGAGGAATCTGACTGGCCCTTATCCATAAAGCAGAGACGACTATAATAATGTGACTTTTTGTCCCTCTTCCACTGAGGATGTGTTCATCACAGAATCCAAAACAGGAGCTTGATGTGCTTTAGAAATTTGGATGTTTACACAAAACTTTCTGCAAATGTTGCTACATTATTTGGTTGTTTTATATCAAGGAAAACCCTCTGGGCAGAGTTTCAAATGTGTCTGAAAATTACTTGTAAAGCTATTAGGAGGATAACAAAATGTAATTTAAATATAATTTTGCTACCAAAATGTGTTAATTAAAATATGCTAATGCCCTTTGAGTTATTCTTGTGGAATATAAACAATATTTTAAAGCTATTTACCTACATAAATTGTTCCAAATGACATTTCTGGATCAAAAGTTTTAAAAATCTCTGATAATTCTGGTTATTAACTCAGTCATAGCTGTTAATATCTTTAGAGTTAATACAACCTTGAGACAGTAAATATTTATGTGAAGACCCTATAAAAAGTAGAGTTCAACATTAGAGCTACCTATCATAAAAGAGAAACAACCGACCAATTCCCATAAAAATAGTTAAAGGAGAGTGAAGACCTCACCTCAAAGCGGCAATTTCTGTTTTTCTCATTATCTGTTCCCTCCCTCCACCCACTTACCCTCACCCTTCTCCGCTCTGCCCCAGGACCTCAGAGTCAGACCCCTGGGGAGTTCATCACTGAGCTCCTTGCCATTGACTTCTGGTTGAGTCTGGCAAATGGGAGGCTGGAAATTGGAGCGTGGGAGAGATAAGTCAGGATAGTCTCCCCGGTTCCTTCCTTGCTTTGAAGTCCCATCTTAGGCAATAACTGGATCCTTCAGGAAAACAGTTCCCAGGGGCCTGGGCTGGCTCAGTCACAAGAGCGTGCAGCTCTTGATCTCGGGACTGTGAGTTCAAGCCCCAGGTTTGGAGTAGAGATTACATCAACAAATAAAAACTTTAAAAAAACCAAACAGTTCCCACTGAGAAGAACTTGTTTCCCAGTGACACGATTTTTTCCCTCTGTCTCTTCCATTCAAGGGATTTCAGGATCTTCGCACTGCTGCTAGTGTCGTGGTCCCTGGCCCTCGCTTCCCTGGTTCCCTGAACTCTGCCCACACCTCTAAACTCCTGTCCTCACTAAGGAAGGACTCTTCATCTGAACCATCTCCAGTGAATTCTTGCTGCTGGGATCCTGCCCTGATACCGTCATGATGTAGCTTTCGTTTGTGTTTTCTGCTAAGTGTGAGTAAAAATCCAAGAGCAGTTAGTCCGTGAGCCTGCATTCCCTCCCCTGCCCCTTTGAGGAGATTCACTTAGAGCCTTGCAGACAGGGGCACCCGCCAGTCAAACCAGATGCTGGCTTGTGTGGGTTTTAGTGCATTCTGGGTGAATATTAGCCCTTTTGGGTACAATGAACCCTCATTCCAATTTACTGGAATGGAAAGAAGTAAAACATAACTGATGAGATCTAAAAATATGATGCAGTAGCCGACTCAACAGCCAAGGCGATGATGGCCTTCAGTTCTTTATTCTGTTATTTCCTGTTTGACATGGTTTTCTGACTGAACCTGACTTTCGTCCTGTTCTCTTTCCGCGACGTGGCAGATTTCCAAGACTGGGCCCCGGAAGTGGAAGAAAAGATACCCTAGAGCAGTGGGACCCAAACTTACTGTGCGCCTGGGTCATCTAGAGAACTTGTCAGGACAGGGACTGCTGGGCCTGTCCCCAGCGCTTTGGAGTCAGCAGGTGCTAAAGAAAGATACTTGGTCTTCACCTCCCGCCCGCCAGGAGACCTCCTAAAACTCCCAGGACTGCCTGAGTAATAGGGAGTATCCTTTGGTATTTATGAGGAGCCCCTTCAGAACACACCGGAGTTTATGCTAATGTG
This sequence comes from Ailurus styani, assembly GCA_002007465.1. Taxonomy (NCBI): domain Eukaryota; kingdom Metazoa; phylum Chordata; class Mammalia; order Carnivora; family Ailuridae; genus Ailurus; species Ailurus styani. Next base: position 1,717,674 of record LNAC01000049.1, on the reverse strand, counting down.
CCGGGGGGTGGGGGGGTGGGGCCCTCCGTGGCCGCAGAACAGGGCTGGCTGGTCAGGATGACCTGGCCTTAGAGAGTTGGAACTTTTGGCCCCACCCACCAACCTCTGGGAAGTCGGGAGAGCTGGAGATTGATTATTCCTTATAAACACTTTAGAACAAGATTTGATGAGCTTCCGAATTGGTGACCTTCCCAATCTAGGAGGCTAGAAGCTCTGAGCTCCCCCAGACCTCATCGTGGATACCTCTTCACCTTGCTCGTCATCTTGGGTCCTTTATAATATCCTGTATCATAAACTGGTAAAGTAAGTTAAGGTTTCCATGAGCTCTGTGAACCATTCTAGCAAATTATCAAACTCAAGGAGGGGGAGCCCTGATTTAGAGTTCATGGGTCAGAAGCATAGATGACAGCCTGGACTGGTGATCGGTGTCCGAAGTGGGGGCAGTCCTGGGGCATGGAGCTCTTACCCTGTGGGGTCTGATGCTATCTCTAGGTAGATGGGTGTGGAGAACTTTTGCAAAAGAAATACACAAAGAAATGAAACTTTCTTGCAGCTTACAAGTACTCAGGACAGGCAGAGTGACCTTCCTCCAGGAACTCAACTGTTGCCTCAATGTTAATGCTTCGCTAGAGGCAAAACTAACTTGACATTAGCCCAACTTCTAGGATCCTGTGAGTCTTCTTTAACATATAAAAATCCCTTTGGAAACTTCCTTTATCTCTACCCCGCAGGATATATATTAGCAATCGTCCTCCAAACATATGCCCACTGATACACATCTGAAGGGTCTCATGACCAAGGGTTTACTAGACAGCGGTAAGTGACCTTATCCTAACAGCAGCCCCTCAAGGTGCTGGAAACCTGGCTTCCAAATTCCTTAGAGACTTAGGCTATCCCTAACCCTCTCCCAACTTGAAAGTATATAATCAGTGAGTCCTCACAACCCCAGTGTGGCCCGCTTTTTCTGCCCACAGGTCCTTTCCCCATGCTTTAAGAAAGCCACCTTTTTTTGCACCAAAAGCGTCTCAAGAATTCTTTCCTGACTGTTCACTCCTGGACCCCAACATTTCACATGAGATGGTGTCAGAACTGAGTTAAGCTTCTAAGACACACAGCCCGTGACTGCCAAGAACTGAATTGTTTGGTGGTGATGGAAAACACACCCGAGTCTGGTGCTGGGTGGGGCCTGAGAATTTGCATTTTTAAAAGTAATCTCCATACCCAATGTGGGGCTCAAACTCGTGACTCCAAGATTAAGAGCCACATGCTCTACCGAGCCAGCCAGGCATGTCTCTGCCCGCCCCAGCCCCGAGAGTTTGCATTTCTAAAATGCTCCCAAGCAACGCCACTTCTGCTGGTCCCAGACACACACTTAGAGATCCACTACAATAAATAATCTGCATCATGGTTGTCTGGTGGTCCTTCAGATTATTCTTCTCCATTGTACAGTTTACACTGGTGCCGTCTGCTACATATGAGAAAAGGAAAGATCACAAATCAACTAAGAAACATTGGTTTGCCCTAAATATTAAGCACCTTTCTCAACACTTGTAACTCTCATGCCTTCTCTTATGCTCAGGTTGAGGAATCCTGGGAAGACAGTTGTGGGAAAGTCCTGGGTCCTTTTCTAAACTTTCTAAAGCACTTTATTCCCTTTCCCAAAGCAGTGACTGTATATGTTTTCTGGTTATATAGATGCAAATTCCTATAAAAAGAGCTAATTCATTTGCAGTTACAAAGACATATTGGAGTGATTTAGCTCCTAATTGGTGACGGTCTTGTTTCCATGGTCTGTCAGAGAGAACGGATCAGGCAATACACCAAATAAATCCATTTTTGTGTTTAACAGCTCTTGTACTTCCTGCTCAGCCTCAAAGTGCAGGAGGAAGTTAGAAAAGATCCCGTATTAGTGTCCGTGCTGTTACAACATCAGATGGACCTATGTCAAACAAAACCAGAAATCCAAAAATCCAGAGGCTTCTTTTTACTAGGGAAAGAATCTACCACTCTAATGCAACGGGGCTTAACCCCAAGTGATAGTTAAGGATGACTATACTAGGCAACCTAAGAAAGAAAACTGAAGCAAAGAAAAAACTCACACATTTTCACTAAGTCATAAACCCTTCAGGAATTTTCCCATTCAGAGTCAGCTCCCAGCCAGAGAAGACAAAGAAGGTAGAGAGTTCACCTGACCCAGGTCCCTGCCATCTTGGAAAATGCATTTTGTTGCTACATCTGGTCCCATGACCTAGCCTACAGGGATTAGGGCATGCTCTTAGTGGTACTGCAGTCAAGAACTGCCTGTTACTTTAAAAACGTTACTTTAAATTGTCATTCCCTCCTAAACAACCCATGTGATCACTGGCAGGTGGAAAGGAAGTCCTGAAGTTGAAGTACGATAGTGGCCCACAGGGTAGCCACCTTGGGAGCAACCTTGGCACCAATGCACCTTCCATGACTCCAGGGCAGGTAACTGAGGCACTTTTGTACTGGGAACAATACTTTTCCAAAGCCCTTCTCCCATGGCTGGAGATGATGAGATTTTCTTCTTTTCTGGTGAGAGCTCTCAATGCAGTTCCTAGGCTCCCTTCAGTCTGGACACCTCTACCCAAATTCTCCACCTTGGTGTGATTTTTAGTTAGTTCCCTTTATATAGATATGAAAGCATCTGTTCGCATGCTTGAAATGCACTCACTCTGATAGTGTGAGCTTCCCTTGTGAACAGAAACTTACAAACATGTGCCTGCATGGAAAAACAAATTTCTCACTGTCAATGGAACAAAAAGGAGGAGAATGATGTGGAAATTTTACTGCTGCTCCCTGCTAGTCTATTTATATTCAAGCAAGGCAAGTTTATGAAATACATAGAGCCAGGTTCAAGGTTGGGTTTAAATTGGCATGATCTGAATGGAGGCACTTTGCTGGTGTCTAAAAGTCAGAAGTCCCTATCAACTAGCTCCAATATGTGGAAATATTTACATGAAGTTTTTTTCCCCTTAAAGTACACTAGTATTGCATGGCTGATGTCGCTACTCAGGAAAAAAAAAGGGATTATTCATGAAACAAGTTTTTGGAATCTTTTCACTAAAGGAAGGCGTTCTGCAGCTCTTTTAAGTAAATTCTAAGTAATATATCTGTAGATCTGAAGACAGTCTGGCTTCCGTCAAAATCTGTACTAGGCCAACTCTTCAAAAATCCTTCAGTTTTGTGGTCAAGAAGTTCTGTCCCCCATACATTTCAGCTGGTAATATCAAGACAAAGAGACACATTTTGGAAAGGGTCTGCATAGGTCTGTCTGAATAACTTAGCTGCTATGATATCCATTCAAACTATAAGATCCTTTTTTTTTTTTTTTAAGTCATGTACTCTTTGAAGTTTCAAGTAGTGTTGGTAGATTCTGGTGAGCATGCTTGTATCATTTCAGTACTTAAAAAAAAAAAGAGTAAGGGTGCTTGGGTGGCTCAGTCAGGTAAGCATCTGCCTTTGGTTCAGGTCATGATCTCAGGGTCCTGGGATCGGGCTCTGCATCGGGCTCCCGACTCAGAGGGGGCCTGCTTCTCCCTCTCCCCCCATTCATGCTGTCTCAAATAAATAAATAAAATCTTTAAAAAAAAAAAAGAATAGATGTAATAGCACATTTATGTGCTATATCTATAAATGCCATAAACCATATACACAAAATATAAATATATTAAATATAAGCATTGTTAAATAGCATCTAAACAAGCACAAATGTAATGAAAGAGGAGGAAATAATATAACAAATTTCCTGTGTTTTATCAGAATTACATGAGTATTAATCTGAAGTAGACTGTTATCAATTAAGATGTGTATGTAATCCCTACAGAAACCATGAAGAAGACAGTTCAAAAGGCACAATTAAAAAAAATCAACAGAGGAATTTAAACGGTGCACTAAACGTTTTGCTTGACGTGAAAGGCAGCAATAAGGAGAAGCAGAGGAACAAAAAAGTTGGGGTTTTTTTTTAACACTTTATTTTTAAGTAATTTCTACACCCAACATGGGGCTCAAACTCACAACCCCAAGATCAAGAGTCATAAGCTGCACCAACTGAGCCAGCCAGGTGCCCCCCAAAAGTTATAGACATACAGAAGACAAATAGCAAAATTCCAAGTGTAAATCCAACCACATCAATAATCACATTAAATGTGAATGAACTAAAGACCCCAGTCAAAGGCAGATATTGTCAGAGTAAGTACAAAAGTAAGCTCTGGGACGCCTGGGTGGCTCAGTTGTTTAGGTGGCTGCCTTCGGTCCAGGTCGTGATCTCATGGTCCTGGGATGGAGGCCCGCATCGGGCTCCTTANGGTCGTGATCCCAGGGACCTGGGATGGAGTCCCGCATCGGGCTCCTTACTTGGCAGGGAGCCTGCTTCTCCCTCTGCCTCTGCCTGCCCCTCTGCCTGCTTGTGCTCTCTCCCTCTCTCTCTGACAAATAAATAAATAAAACCTTTTCAAAATATTTTAAAGAGTAAGCTCCAACTATGATCTGATTACACATTTTGTAGTCTATATTAGCAAGAAGATAGAAGACTTGAACAACATTATTATCCATCTCAGCTTACCGAACATTTTTGTTCGTTTGTTTGTTTTTAAAAGATTTTTATTTATTTATTTGACAGAGAGAGAGAGATCACAAGTAGGCAGAGAGGCAGGCAGAGAGAGAGGAGGAAGCAGGCTCCCTGCTAAGCAGAGAGCCCCATGCTAGACTCTATCCCACCATCCTGAGATCGTGACCTGAGCTACCCAGGCGCCCCTACCTGACATTTTGTAGAGCACTCCACCCCACAATATCAGGAAGCACATTATTTCAAGACACATGGAAAACTCTCTAGCACAGATTACAAGCTAGTCTTAAAACAAGCCTCAATAAATTTAAAATAAATTAAATAGGGCGCCTGGGTGGCTCAGTGGGTTAATGCCTCTGCCTTCGGCTCAGGTCATGATCTCAGGGTCCTGGGATCGAGGCCCGCATCGGGCTCTCTGCTCAGCGGAAAGCCTGCTTCCCCCACCCCTCTCTCTGCCTGCCTCTCTGCCTACTTGTGATCTCTACCTCTGTGTCAAATAAATAAATAAAATCCTTAAAAATAAATAAATAAATAAAATCATTCAAAGTATATCTGACTACCATGGAACAAATTAGAAATCAACAGGAAGAAATTTGGAAAAATCCCCAAATCTTTGGAAATTAAGCAGCACATTTCTAGATGACCCATGTGTCTAAAGAACTCACAGTGGGGATTTTAAAATATTTTGAGCCTAATGAAAATAAAAACATAGCAGAATTTATGGGATGTATGTAAAGCAGCACTTAGAGGAAATTTATAGCTTTAAATGCCTGTATTCAAAAGGAAGATCTCAGGCGCACATGGGTGGCTCAGTTGCTTAAGCGTCCAACTCTCGATTTAGGCTCAGGTCACAATCTCAGAGATCCAGCCCCAAATCAGGCTTTGTGCTCAGTTTGGAGACTGCTTGAGATTTTCTCTCTCCCTTTGCCCCTCCCCCCACACGTGTGTTTTCTCTCTCTCTACAGTAAATAAAATCTTAGGGTGCCTGGGTGGCTCAGTGGGTTAAGTGTCTGCCTTCCGCCCAAGTTGTGATCCCAGAGTCCTGGGATCAAGCCCCGCACTGGTCTCCCCTCTGGGCGGGGAGCCTGCTTCTCCCTGCCCCTCCCCCAGCCCCTGTTCAACTTCCCTCTCTCTCTCAAATAAATAAATCTTTCAAAAAATAATAAAAATAATAAGTAAAAAGGAAGATCTCAAATCAATAATCTAAGCTCCCATTTTAATACTCTAGAAAAAGAAGAGTAAACCTAAAACATAAGGAAGCTTAAGGAAAATAATAAAGATCTGAAAGGAAATCAGTGAAATAGAAAACAGAATAGAAAAAAAAATCAGTAAAGACAAAAGTTGGTTCTTTGAAAAGCTCACCAAAATTGATAAACTTCAGTTACACTGATCAAGAAAAAAGGAAAGAAAAATTACTTAAATCAGACAAAAAAAGGATCATCAATGCCAACCTTACAAAAATAATAAAGATTATAAGGGACTGTTATGGACAATTTTGTGCCAACATGAAATAAATACATGCTTAGTAAGACACAAATTATCAAAATTGACTAAAAAATAGAAAAGCTAAATAGACCTATAACAAAGATATTAAATTTGTAATTAAAAATTTTTCTACAAAGAAAAGCTCAAATCCAGATGGGTTTGAATTCTATCAAGTATCTGAAGAAAAAATATCAATCCCCCATAAAATTTTTCAGCAAGTAGAGGAGGAGGGAACATTTTCCAGCTCATTTGGAGTCTAGTATAACCCTAATAACAAAGCCATACAAAGACATGGTAAGAAAAGAAACTACAGATCAAATCCCTAATTAACACAGACACAAAAATCCTTAACAAAATATTAGCAAATCAAATTCAACAGTGGGCAAAAAAGATTATATATCATGACCAGGTGTGATTTATGCCAAGAATGCAAGACTGATTTGACATTCAAAAATCAGTTTATGTAATACCTCATGCTAATAAAGGACAAAACCCACACAATCATCTTAATAGAAACAAAAAAAGCATTGACAACAGTCAAAAACTATTCATGATAACAACTCTCAACAAAATAGGAATATAAAGGAATTTTCTCAACCTTATAAAATAAGCATCTACCAAAAAGCTAGAACATTATTCTGAAAAATGAAAGACTAGATGCTTTCTCTCTAACATCAAGAACAAGGCAAGAATGTCTGCTTTCACCACCCTTATTCAACAGTGTAGTAAAGAAATGCAATAATGCCAGAAAAATTAAAGGCCTACAGGTTGAAAGGAAGAAGCTAGTCTTTATTTCCCGGTGACATAATCCTATATGGAGAAAATCCTAAAGAGTCAACAAAAATTTACAAGAATAAATGAGTTTAGCGTGTTTGCGGGATATAAGATAAAGTAAAAAATCAATTGTAGTTCTATATGCCAGCAACAATCCAAAAATGAAATCAAGAAAATTATTCTTTTTTAATTCCACTATAGTTACAATGTTATATTAGATTCAGGTATAAATACAGTGATTCAGCAGTTCTATACATTACTCCAGTACTCATCATAGTGCCTGTACTCTTAATTCCCATCACCTATTTCACCCATCCCCCCACTCACCTCCCCTCTGGTAACCATTTGTTTGCACTCTATAGAAAAGAGTCTGTTTTTTAGGTTGTCTCTTTTCTTTGTTCGTTTGTTTCTTAAATTCCACACATGAGTGAAATCATATAGTATTTGTCTTACTCTGACTTATTTCAGTTAGCATTATACCCTCTAGCTCCATCCATATTGTTGCAAATAGCAAGATTTCATTCTTTTTTATGGCTGAGTAATATTCCATTGGACATATATATACCACATCTTCTTTATCCCCTCATCTATCAATGGACATTTGGGTTGCTTCCATAATTTGACTACTGTAAGTAATGCTGCAAATAACAAGGGAGTGTATATATCTTTTTGAATTAGTGTTTTTGTATTCTTTGGGTAAATACCCAGTAGTGAAATTACTGGATCATATAGTAATTCTATTTTGGGGGAAACCTCCATAGTGTTAAGAAAATAATTCTTTTCACAATAGTATCAAAGGGAATAAAACACTTAGGAATAAATTTAGTAAAAGACAAGTACACCAAAAATTAGAAAACACTGCTATGATAAAGGAAAGCGAAATAAATGGGAAACGTTCCATTTTCATGGACTGGAAGACTCAGTATTAACAGGTGGCAGTTATTCCCTGGAGGATCTAAGTTTCAATGCAACCTCTATCTAAATCCCAGCAAGCATTCTAGTGGAAATTGAGAAGCTGTTCCCAAATTGTATGTGGAATGCAAAGAATGTAAGGTAGCCAAAACAATTTTCAAAAGTAAGAACAGTATAGGATTTCATATACATCTTTTAAAAATATACTATAAAGCTTTTACAGCTTGGGTGGTTTTAGTGTAAGGATACATCTAGGTATCAATGAAGCAGAACTGAGAGTCAGAATTAAGAAATAAATCTTTATATTTATGGGCAATTCATTTTCAACAAAAGGGCCAAGGGCAATTCAGTGGGGGAAAGAATATTCTTTTCTTTTTAAATAGCAGCTAACTTTTTTGTTTTAAAGATTTTTATTTATTTGACAGGGAGAGAGAGAGAGAAGGAACACAAGCTGGGGGAGTGGGAGAGGGAGGAGCAGACTTCTCACTGAGCAAGGAGTTTGATGTGAGGCTTGATCCCAGGATGCTGGGATCATGACATGAGCTGAAGGCAGATGCTTAATGACTAAGCCACCCAGGTGCCCCAAGAATATTCTTTTCAACAACAAATGGTCCTGAGACAAAAGAAAAAACTACCCTTAACCCATAGGACACAAAAATCAACTTCAAATAGATCATAGACCTAAATATAATAGCTAAAATACATTGAAGAAAATCTTTGTGATCTTGGATTAAGCAAGCATTTCTTAGATATGACACTCAAACCATCATCCATAACAGAACGAATTGATCAAACAGACTTCATCAAAACTTAAAACTCTTCATTTTTTTGTTTGTTTGTTTTTGTTAAAGTAGGCTTCACGTTGGGCATGGAGCTTGAGCTCACAACCCTGAGATCAAGACCTGAGCTGAGATTAAGAGTCAGACACTTAGCCAACTGAGCTATCCAGGAGCCCCAAAACTTAAACTCTTCAAAAGACGGCACTAAAAAATCAAAAGTCACACCAAAAACTGAGAAAAATATTTGCAAATCACTTATCTGATAAAGGACTTGATCCAGAATATATAAAGAACTCTTATAACTCAATAATAAGACAAATAATAAAATTAAATAATAGGCAATAGATTTGAATACCCATTTCACCAAAGAAGATATATGAATAGCTCACAAGCACAAGAAGAGATGCCCAACATCATAGGGAAATGCAAATTAAAACTGAAATGAGACACTTCTACACACCTATTACAATGGTTTAATTAAAAAGAAAACAACATACCAAGTGTTGGTGAGGATATGGATAAATTGTAACCTCACATATCACTAATGGGAATGTAACATGGTATAGTCATTTTGGAAAACATTTTGGCATTTTCTTTTTTTTTATATATATATTTTATTTATTTGTCAGAGAGAGAAAGAGAGAGCACATACGCAAGGAGCGTGGTACGCTCCCCACTGAGCAAGGAGCCCGATGTGGTACTCAATCCCAGGACCCTGGGATCATGACCTGAGCTGAAGGCAGGCGCTTAACCGACTGAGCCACCCACGTGTCCCCATTTTGGCATTTTCTTTAAAAGTTAAGTGTAAATGTATCATGCAACGGAGCAATTTTACTCCTAGATATCATCCATGATAAATGGAAACATGTCCTCACAAATATTTCTAAGTAAATTTTCATAGCTGCTTAATTCACAATAAACAAATACTAGAAATAATCCAAATGTCAATTAACTGGTGAATAAACAAAATGTAGTATGTTCTCATCAATAAAGGGAAATGAGCTACTGATAAACGCTACAACATGCACGATGGAAAGTTAATAGACACTGTTCAGAGTTAATGTGAGAAATATTTGCGTTTAAAGGTATAACAGTAACATTTGGGTAAACAAAGTTGGATGTGAAGGGAAAAATGTGCAGAGAGATGCAGAATAGAATAATGCTTATTTCCTTATTTTTCAAAGTAGGAATCCAATATAAATCTAATTGTAAAGTAAAAGAAGATTTAGTGTATCAAATCACTACCCAAAACCTGTGGGATTCCTTTCACTGTTAAAAGAAAACAATACTCACATTGGATCAGAAAGCCAAGCTATTTAGGACACAGCCAAAAGGCCTCAGGACGTTCAAAAATAAAAGAGGAAGAGTCATATGAGGCAAATTAAATAAAGAGAAAGCAGAGATGTTACTATCAGACAATGGCAAATTAAAGAGCATTAAATGAGATAATCATGCCATTTCACAAGGATGACTTCACAGTCATGCATATTTCATGCCAAGTAAAACATAAAAACAAAGAAAGTCTGGAGGAACCAACCACACAAAGAGAAATAGTACTAGAAGATCTTAGTTTACCTTTTGGCTACTCATGAGAGATAAAGAGATTTTAAAGGTAACAGTAGTGGGTTCTGTGGATATTTTCCCATTGGTTCTTCTGTCCCTCCTACCCCAATCCTCCCTGAGCAGAAACAACTGGAGAAAGGGTTAGGAGAGAGGGAGGGAATGAGTCCTGCCTGGAATTCAAGAGTAGGCCCTCTGTCGTTCTAACCTAATCAGAACCATCCTGTCGGGCCCACCAGTGACTGTTTCAGCAAACCAGGCCCTACACAATCACTGCATGCGGTGCCCCTTACCAGTGATTACTTAGGATCAGATGGGGGCAAACCATCCGATTTAGGCCAAAAAGTTGGAAAATTTGTTGGGGCCTTTGGGTCAAGTTCCCTTATTATAAAAAAAGAGAGAGAGAAAGAGAGACATGGTCAGCTGTCTTTAGAATGTTGTGTGGGAATGTGAATTCTGGAACTATCGAACCATCTTGCAAAGCAACTGGCCTCATGCTGACACGCAAGAGTTTAGCCCAAGAGACTCACAGGGAAATCATCTGGTCCTGTGGCCTCTGGTAGGTAAATTTGGGGCTCACCCCTACCTCTGCACCTATGATCATGTGAGCCAATGAATCTCATTATCGCTCAGGTCACTCTGAAGTGGGTTTTCTGTTACTTGAAGTCACGTATGGCTAAGATAATTATTCATATAAACAAAATGGTTAATAAGGGATAGCTAATTAGGATATAAAATCCCACACCTGAAAGTCAAGCATACACCTTGTTTTCTTTTTTTTTTTTTTAAAGATTTTATTTATTTATTTGACACAGAGAGAGAGATTACAAGTAGNTTTTTTTTTTTTTAAAGATTTTATTTATTTATTTGACACAGAGAGAGAGATTACAAGTAGGCAGAGAGGCAGGCAGAGAGACAGGGAGAGGAGGAAGCAGGCTCCCTGCTGAGCAGAGAGCCCGATGTGGGCCTCGATCCCAGGACGCTGAGATCATGACCTGAGCCGAAAGCAGAGGCTTTAACCCACTGAGCCACCCAGGCGCCCTACACCTTGTTTTCAAGTGCCTGTGAAATTTTTCCAAAACTGAGCACATACTAGGGCACAGAGAAGACATCAATCCAAAGCAAAAAGAGCAATATCCCAGCCTCCAATCATAGTACAAGGAAGTTGGAAATGAATATCAGCTCTAGAAAACCCACGGTCCCGAATGTTAACAGATGAGCAATGAAGAATAAAAATAAAGTTCATAGCGCCACTGCTCGCAATAGCAAAAAGGCAGAAATAACCCAAATGTCTGTTAACCCACAAGTGGATAAACAAAGTCACACAACAGATAAAAAGTGGATTAGTAGTACCAGGGACAGGCAGAAGACCGGCAAATGGGAAGACACTGCTAATGGGTACGAGGCTTCTTTTGAGGATGTTCTAGAATGAGTGGTGATTGTTGCACAGCTTTGTGAATACACTAAGAATCACTGAATCACATGCTTCCAAAGACTGACTTTTGTGCATGTGAATTCTATTGCAAAAGGTGACCTACTTCAGCCGTATCCTGTTGGTCACAGAGGCCAACATGATGCAGTGTGGGAAGGGACACAGGGCACGGATACCAGGAAGCAGGAAACATCTGGGGACTGTTCTGGCGGCTACCCACTACCTAGATCTCCAGAAATTGTCTCCTCTCACACGCCATGCCCTCTTCCACGTCGCTCCATCGCACGGCCACTTCCCTGGCCCTAACTGTGTGCCTGTCCCCTTTGAGTGGCCGGTCGCAGCTGCACCTCACGCCTCCTTTTCTACCCTGAACAATGTCCTCTTTGAACAAGGGTGATGTGATTCAGAAATCGTTTTCTAACACACTAGTAATTCTTACTGAGCTGTCCACTTTCACGGATAAGAGTTTCCACTTTTAAGAACCTCAACTCTATTCAACATAGATTCATTATCTCCAACCCTCAGAGGAATCCTGCAGAGTGGTATACTATTGACAAAGAAACCGAGGCTTGAAAAGGCGACATTAACTGCACAGGGTTTTATGGTTAGTGAGGGACCGAGCAAGGACTATCTAAACCATATAATTACGCCAGCACAACAGTCCACATGTATTGACCGTTCCCTGTGGGAGGCATTATTCCACGTGCTTTCCGTGAATGATCCCAGTTGATCCTCACGAGAAGCTGATGAGGTGGTATTATCATCAGTGTTTTACAAACGGGAAACTGAGGCACAGAGTGGTTACCTTACCCACAGTGACAAAGGTAATGAGGGACGGCGACGAGACTAACACTGGGGTTCGTCGGATTGTGGGTGCACTCTTCTCTATACACACTGCCTCTCAGACTAGAGCTGAGTAGAACAAGGCAGGGGGTGGGGAGATTTTTATTTATGCATTATTTATTAATGTATGGACATGTCCATTTTACCTTTGACCCAGAAATGATTTGAGGTGGCCAGAGAGTCTAAGAGTTTCCTCTCCACAAGGATGTAACTAACTCATCTTTCTCACAGGGAAAATAAAGGACTCTAGTTTTTCATGCATGTCTTGCACAGAAAGTCTGAGTGAATTTTTCTAGATTCTGTCCCTACATCCTTCTCTATATACCTTTTGAAATTTCTGATTGTTTCCTCTTGTAAACTGTCACCATCATGGGAGATCATGAACAGCTTGTTTTAGACCCAACTCCACCACAATGGGTTTTCCTCACAAACCAGCTTGTCTCAAAGACGATATCCGGTTCCCAAAGGGGGCGCTATGGTTCAAGTGAGTGCATTTGCTACAAAGGTCCCACTTGAGCTCTCTTCCTTTTGCGTCCTGGGAATCACGAACTGCAGCATACACCTAGGATCATCTTTTGGAGGAACTCGACGACTCCATCATCAAACACAACTCCAACACAAAAGTCTGATTTTCTTGGAGGAAAAGGAAACAGCTGAGGTCTCTGCGGTTAGAACAGAAGGAGTCCCTCGCGAAGTGTCCTGCTAGCTAAGAACTTGGCTAAGACAGACTAACATCAACAAGGTCAATGATAAGTATATATATGCTCCAGGATCACCCACTCACACAGCCCTTTCCAAGGTCCCAGGAAGAGCACCAGCAGCCAGGTGTAATGGTCACATTTCTAGAAAGTTGGCAAAGTGCAAGATTTCAACCAGAGTCTTGTTATTCCTTCTTCAATTTCCCCTTGGTCACATGCCTCCTCAGCTCCACTCCTAGTGGGTCGCCTCTGCATGACTTGGATTTGGCTAAGACAGAGAGGAGCTGGAGATGTGTTCAGTTTGGGGTTGATAGACTATCCTCATGGGACTTGCAGTCATTTCTGTAGAATTAAGTTATTGCTAGGCGTTCTGGTGCTGGAATGGCTTCCAAGAACACTGCTAATCACATAGAGCCAACTCTCCCAACATCATCATATAAAGGTGTGGGTCAGGGGTGCTGTTGCAATATAATTGTATGCCGGGGGGCATCCTGGGGAGGGGGTCAGTGGTTCAATCTTCTGATTCTTGATTTTGGCTCAGGTTGTGACCCCAGCATTATGAGATGGAGCCCGGCGTCCTGGTCTGTGCTGGGTGTGGAGCCTGCTTAAGATTCTCTCTCTCCCTCTGCACCTCCCCCCCCACAAAAAAAACAAACAAGAAAACAAAACGACAACAAAAAAACCCACAAAAAATAAAAACCGCACACACAAAAAAACTATGCCTGGCACCAAAATGACATCAGTCGTAGCAGAGTTAGGCTTGGAACGTACACACACAGAAGCCAGTCCACAGAGGATTCTTGCATGTGTTTGACATGTGCGATTACAAGTACAGGATTTAGTTCTCATAGATGCCTAGTCAAAACAGAGGTACTCTTTCACCAGGAATATACTCAGTAATGCAGCATATCCAATTATAAATACCATACATTTCTATGGGAATATTTCCAGGGCATGAACTTCCAACCACAAGAATAACTTCTGTGGATGAAGTTGAACCTTGGATGCATCTCGAAAAGCTATCAAAATACACAGAGACATGCGATAAATAGAATATATATAATTTAAAAATATATACACAACCATGCTAGAAAAGTAAAATATTTTTCTTTCTATAGAAAAGGATATTACGAAATCACTACCTTAGAAGCTGGTGATGAAAGAGCATGCAGCCAAAACATGTATGGGGAAAATACAGAGGTTTTTCAGGCAACAAATGAATAAAATATATATTGGATTCAATTTGTGATGTTTGTGGTATTTGTCAGTTTTTTACAATTTGTTAATTTGTTCCAATTTATAAATTTTACATGAATATTCTCATTCCTGCCTAACTATAAATTTATATTCTCTGGCTCACAATAGACCTCCAAAATTGCCTACACTTCCAGCTTCACAAGACCTGGAAGGGTCCTGGACCGGGGATGCTATCTCTGATCATTTGACAGAAGGAGGGCAGAAACAAAGTGTATTTCAAACTTTGGCTCATTTAATAATTAGAGATATTTCTGAATTTAAGTTTTAGTTCCATGAATTTGCTTTTTTTTTTTTTACAGATTTTATTTATTTATTCATTTATTTGTTCAGAGAGTGTTTGTGTGAGTAGCGGGAGGGGCAGAGGGAAAGAGAAAGAGAGAATCTCAAGCAGCTCCCCGCTGAGCACAAAGCCCCACACTGGTCTTGATCAAGGACGCTGAGATCACAACCTGAGCCAGAATCAAGAGTCAGCTGCCCAACCAACTGAGCCACCCAGGCGCCCTGCTAGGACATTCCTTTTTGACTGTTTTATTGATATAGTTTGCATCCCGTCATATGTAGAGATCTTTGATTACATGTTTCAATAATTTTTGACAAAGGTATGTATGAGACAAGAGAAAATACACATATTAGTCCCTGCCCCCAGTTCCTGGCACGGAGCTCCTAAAATACTTGTAAATTCCTAAGTGATAAGAGCACCGGGAGCAGCTTCTGTTCTAATGAGATGACTCTGGTGGACACCTGGATGGGGGCCAGTCAACCAAAAAGACCACAAGCCATGATTAGCTCAGCATTTCATCCCCGCCCTTCATCCTCCAGAGAGGTGACAGGGGCTGGAAATGGAGTCAATAATTGACCAGACCTATCTTAGCAAGCCCCCATAAAATCCCAACAGCATACGTTCAGATGTTTCCGGGTTGGCGATGCATTTCAACTCCATGAGGACAGAAGCTCTTGTGCTTGGGACCCTCCCAGACCTGGTCCCACGTGTCTTTTCATCTGGCTGCTCACTTGCATCCTTTCTCATAGTTTTTAATAAACTAGTAAATGTACATAAATGTCTCCCTGAGTTCTGCGAGTTGCTCTAGCAAATTAATCAAACCTAAGGAGCTGTAGTGGGCACGTCTGATCTGTAGCCCAGTGGGACAGATGTCATGGATCTACTTCTTGTGACTAGCATGGGGGTGGGTTGGGAGCAGGCTGGTGGGACTGAGCCCTTCACCTGTGGGATTGAGTTAAAGTGTACACTACCCAGGTGGTGTTGCAGAGAACTGTTTGGTGTGGGAAAAATTCCCACACGTTTGGTGACCAGAAGGGTCTGCCATGAAGTGTCCTATGGGAGCATAAAGCAGACCCTTGAGAAAGGAGGGAAAGACTGGGTTTTAACCTACACAGGAGGAAAACCATAGATTTTTCCAATTCGGTACAAATGCCTGAAACACCCAGATGAAGACAGAAGACATTTTTTCACCCCCCCCCCAAATTCCTTTGTGTCACTTCCCAGTAAATCTTCTCATACCAGAGGAAACTGATACTCAGATTTTTATCTGGAGAGATTAGTTTGCTGTTTTTGAACTTCATATAAGTGGAATCATGACGTATTACTGAGTGACCTCTTCACTCAGCGTGTTTCTGAGATTCACGAGTGCTGTTGGGAACATCAGTAATCTCTTCCCTTTTATTGCTGACCACTTTTCCATTGTGTCTGTACCATGATTTATCCATTCTCCTGTCACCCATTCGGGTTATTTTCCGGTTTGGGCATTCTGAACAGAGGTGCTATAAATATTTGTGTATAGTAGTTTTGTGAAGATAGATTTTCCTTTCTCTTGGGAATGTACTCAAGTGTGGGATCGCTGGGTCCCTGAGAGCTGGATAGTTAACTCTAAGGAACTGCCAAAACTTTTTCCAAAGAGATTGTACCATGTTACACCTATCAGCAGATAAGGAGAGGGCCATTGTTTCATCTGCTCATCAGCATTCTAATGGGTGTCAAGTGGTACCTTGTTGTGGTTTGAATTTACACTTTTTTTTTTAAAGATTTTATTTATTTGACACAGAGAGAGAGATCACAAGCAGGCAGAGAGGCAGGCAGAGAGACAGGAGGAAGCAGGCTCTCCGCTGAGCAGAGAGCCCGATGCGGGCCTCGATCCCAGGACGCTGAGATCATGACCTGAGCCGAAAGCAGAGGCTTTAAACCCACTGAGCCACCCAGGCGCCCTGAATTTACATTTCTTGATGAGTAATGTTGAATGCCTTTCCCTGTGCTAACCATTCCTGTATCTTCCTTTGTGAAGTGTCCCTCCAGATAATCTGCTTTAAAACTTTATCAATTTTTATTTGGATTGTCTTTTGCTAATGAGCTGTAGGAGTTTATAAACTCTCAGTGTAAGTCCTTTGAGATATATATTTAGAAACATAACATTTTCAGGGTGCCTGGGTGGCTCAGTTGGTTAGGTGTCGGACTCTTGGTTTTGGCTCAGGTCATGATCTGGGGGTTGTGAGATCGAGCCACACATCAGGCTCCTCACTCAGCATGGAGCCTGCTTGAGACTCTACCCACCCCTCTTTTTCTCCCCTCTGCTTCTTGCACTCTCTAAAATAAATAAAATCTTAAAACATTTTCTTCCAGTCTGTGGTCTGTCTTGTTTTGTTTTTTGCTTTTACTTTTGGAATAATTGTAGCATTCAGAAGAGTGGCAAACATGATAGAATTCCCATAAACCTTTCCCTTGGCTTCCTCTAAAGTTAGTATCTTATGTTTTCCACAAATTTTTCTCTTTATCTTTGGCTTTCAGCATCTGTGTTTATTTTACTGGGTTTATTGAGCTTTCTGGATGTATAATCACTGCCGTTCACCAAATTTGGGGAGTATTCAGCCATTATTTCTCCTTCCTCTCTCTGTGTATGTGGGTATGCTTAATGGTGTCCCACATAGCTCTGAGACTCTGTTCACTTTGTCGTTTCTCTTCAATCTTCAGACTACTTAATCTCTATAAATTTACCTTCAAAATTGCTTTCTTTTGCCTGCTCTCAGGTTTAATGTTAAACCTGTCTAGTGAATGTTTTATTTCTGTTAACTTTTCAACTCCAGAATTTCCATTTGGCTTTTTTTTTATAATTTCTATTTAGTGTGTGTATGTGTGTGTGTATAAAATAAAATCTTAAAAAATATATATATACACACACACATATATATATGTATATATTTTTTAAAGATTTTTTCTTTGAGAGAAAGAGTTAGTGAGAGAGAGTATGAGCAGGGAGAAGAGGGAGGCTGAGATCATGACCCAAGCCGAAAGCAGATGCCCAGCCAAACGAACCACCCAGGAACCCCTGTATTGATATTTTCTGTAAGACATTGTCATCATTCCTTCCTTTACTTCTTTAAGAATGGTTTCCATTAGTTTTAAGATTTTATCTGAGAGAGCGAGCGAGCGCGCACATGCTAGACATGAGTCAGGGGTGGAGGACCAGAGGGAGAAGCAGGCTCCCCACTGGGCAGGGAGCCCGATGCGGGGCTCCATCCCAGAACCCTGAGATCATGACCTGAGCCAAAGGTGGACGCTTAACTGACTGAGCCACCCAGATGCCCCTCCATTAGCTCTTTGCACATATTTATAATCACTGCTTCATGGGTCTTCTCTCTGCATGTTCCATAATTATTTGTTGAAAACTGTACATTTTAGATAGTATATGGTAGCAATTCTGATCAATTAGCAATGCTGATTTCCTTCCACTCCAGGGCATGTTGTTGTTGGCTCATTTGTTTAGTGACTAGCTGCAATATTTTAGTGATGTCTACTGCCCCCCCAGAGTGAAGCCTCTGATGTTGCTTCTCAGAGTGTACATCCTCGGGCTGGTGCACAGTCATCCTGTATGACTGAGGTTTTTGCAGGACTCCCTGGGACTGTCTCTCTGGTCATGCCTGCTGTCAGGCTCAGTAGGTGCCAGCTGATTGCTCTAGTGTTTCACTGCCCTGGGGTATACATTGCTCCATAGTCTGATCTGATTAAATTGGCCCCATTGCAAGGGTTGTTTTTGAGGTAGGTCTTTGAGGTTTGTTCTGACCTCAGGAGGGTTCTTTGTAGTTGTCTCTCCCTGGATTTTCTGGTTAGGTTAGCTGACCTCTGGTTGACCTTGTTGCTCTAATGGAACCACCAGCCTCTTCCTAGTGGCTTACTGCCAAATATCCATTGTTTTTGAGAGTGTCTTCAGTATTGAATTTCCTCCTGCTCTGTTTCAAATACAGTGAGTTCTTTTGGGGGAGAGCTTGGATGCTCCCTGAGCCTATGGACTGCCTCTCCCCCTGGGTGAAATCTCTGGAGCTGGCTTCTTTTGGAGTAACATCCTGCTTTAGGGGTGGCTGCTGGGAGGTGGCTTGTCTCTCTTGGTGTAAAACTTCTGCCCTACAAGCAAGGTGGAGCAAAGGCAGTTAGGGCCCCCATATTCTTTACTGGTCGTGCTTGGGGTAGAGCCCTTATGCTATGAGTTTGGGCTGGGTGGAGGAAGGGTGTCCAATCTCTCAGACATGGTACCAGGAATTTAGCCCTGGCAAGTCAGAAAGTCTCACTTTTTCCCATCAGCTGCCATCCAGCTTTGCTGCCAGAAGGCGCTGGGGCATTAGTACTACCCTGCGTGCTCCCAGGCTAGCTCCTGGGCTAAGCAGGTGTATTCATCTGCTCAATAACAGAAAGATCATAGAAGAGATGACTCAGACAACAGAAATGTCTTCCCTCAGGTTCTAGAGGCTTTAGACGTCTGAGTGCCAGCATGGTCCTGCTGGGGGAGGACTTTCTTCCTGGCCTGTGAACGACCATCTTCTCACCGTGTCTTCACATGGCGAAGGGGGGGGGGTGAACGAGCTGGTTTCCCTTATCAAGGCACTAATCCAATCAAGAGGGCCCCACCTTCATGATCTCATCTAAACCTAATTACCTCCAAAGGCCCCACCTCTAAATACCATCACACCATGGGTTAGGGCTTCAACCTATGAATTTGGTGGTGGGAAGGGAGGCACATTCAGTGTATGTCAGCAGGGTTCAGGGTTCTTTGAGAAGGTCCTGGGGCAGAAAAGCAGAAAAACCCGGCATAGCTGGGTGGCTCAGTGGGTTAAAGCCTCTACATTCAGCTCAGGTCATGATCTCAGGGTCCTGGGATTGAGGCCCGCATCAGGCTCTCTGCTCAGCAGGGAGCGTGCTTCCTCCTCTCTCTCAGCCTGCCTGCTACTTATGATCTCTGTCAAATAAATAAAATCATTAAAAAAAAAAACCTGGCATGCCCTTGTGGTGAGATCCCATTAGCGTGAAAAAAAATATACACACATATACATACATATATATACATACATATGTGTATTTTTATGCTAATAGGATGTGTGTATCCCAACTCGCACATGCACGCGCGCGCACACACACACATATATATACCCATCCCATGCATTGGAATATGCTGGTTAGATTTTTTATAATCTTTTTCCATTTGACTTGTGCCTTGTGTTGGAACAAAAGTGACATCTGCTAGTTTTAGCATAGTTTTATGTATTGCTCTTGTATATCCTATAGATCTTCTGACTTATAAAGGTAGTTTCTATGTTCTTTGGGTCATATACATTCATAACTGATGTATTATCATTGCAAATTGTGTTTCCTGGCATTATCCTGAACCTGAAAGAGGACTTCAACTATTTTTCCATCCTGACCTCAAATGTTCTAATGGATTAAGTCCTTCTTTTCAGCTCATCTTCTAAGTCAAGCAAAGACCCTGTGAGCAGAGCATTCCCCTCCGCAGGGAAACAGAACTACCCCCTCACACAAAGGACTGCCCTGAGCCAGTGAGACCCCACATGACTGACCCCAAGACCATGATCATCCTGACCTTTACTGCCCACCTGTAGGTACCCACCAAGCTCCATCCCAGATTTACCTTCTATAAACCTGGGAGTATTGGGGGCAATTTGCCCACAGTGTTTGAGATGCCAGTCTGCCGTCTTGGGGGGGGGGAGGTGGCCTTGCTGAAATAAATCTCTTCCTTGTTTCACCACCACTGTCTCTCACCTTTGGATTTTGCCAGCGGCAAGTGGCCAAATCTGGTTTGTTTGGGCCCTGCCCCCACACTCCCCCCCCCCAGCCAGGTCCCCTTGCACCCCGGCACCCCAGCCGCACATTCTGCTCTCTCATTTAACGCTTTTTGTCCAAATGCAACATTTCCTGATATCATAATCAGAACCTCTGCTTTCTTATGTCATATTTGCCTTCTGTATCTCTGCAATTCTCTATCACTAGCCGTTCTGAATGACTTCAATTTAGGTGTATTCTAAACCGCACGGAGTGGGGTTTTGCTTTATGAATCCGAAAATCTTTTTCTTTTAGTAGATGAGTCTCCACCAGGGGACAGGTAGGGATTTTTTGTTTTTGTTTTTCTTAAGATTTCATTTATTTGTCAGGGAGAGAGAGAGCACAAGCAGGGAAGCAGCAGGCAGAGGGAAAAGCAGGCTCCCTGCTGAGCAAGGAGCCTGATGAAGGGATTCCATCCCAAAACCCTGGGATCATAAGACAGTTAGGGTCTTTAAATCTATTTTAATGTTGTATCTATTGGGTGTTTTGCTTTATTGAATATGTTCCTTTTTCTGTGCAGTATGTTCTCTTTGCTCTTATAAAGTTTTCTTTCTCTGATGTTTGGAAAATTTTGAAGGTTTGTTCCTGCGCTCATCTTCCCAAATCTCCGTATGTCACTCTCCCTGGGTGCAGGGCTGTGTCCCGGTTCCCCCCCGTGTAAGGACACCGGTCACACTGGATTGGGGCCCACCCTACTCTACCCTGACTTCATCTCAACTAAGTTATATCTGCAATGACCCTATTTCCAAATACGGTCACATCCTGAGATACTGGAGGTTAAGTCTCCAGCACATGCATTTTGAAGAGGCACAACTCAACACGTAACAACTGCCGTCTGTATATCTACTGTGGTTGCCCTCAGACGCTGTCCTCCGATTCTTTAAACCAGTAAGACTGTGGGTTTCCATCCCAGTTTTCGTCACCCCTAGGGAGAAGGACTGTGGGCTGCCTCAGGCTAAAAGTCATCCAAACAGGAAACTTACCCGGTACCGGGCTCGACTTCCAGGTGTCCTCCAGCTCTGCCTCTCGTTGGTTGTTCCCCACTGCCTTCAAGTGGTTGTTTTTATATTGACAGGACTTTATGATCGTTGATTTGCTGATCAAAGACTCTCTCTCCCGCCATTCCTGCAATGGTCGTTTTATATTGTCCTGTTTGTTTGCTTGGTGGTGGTGGTGGTGGTGGTGACGGTGGGGTCTACTCCTGTTCTGCATGTTTGCATTTGTGACTATCGGTGTTTTTTTATAGCTGCAGATGTTTAAGACTGCTTAATTCAGATCGGTTATTGTGAGTCCATTTCGTCCTGCTTCATGTTGGGGAAGGAATTTTGTCAGCTGAAATGTTTTGCTTTTTATTTATGTTCCTTTTATATATTGGCTTGGTTTAGATGTGATCTGCCATCCATTTTCCATGCATTGAAAACGTCCCGGGTTTGTTTGTTTGTTTGTTTTTCCCTTGGACCGGCGATAACAGGCGCAGATAAGGATTTTATGCCGCTGGTTGCATTTTGCAATTCAAGCGCGCCCTCTTCTGTTGACTTACAAAATTGCAATTTCTTTAGTAATTACGCTTTTGGGGGAGTAGGTTGGTTATCTTTGGCTTTTGTTCTACTACTTATTATTTTTAACTAAAAAAAACCACACATGCTTAACTTCCTGGGGTGCTCGTAAGGTTTTATTTCTTGATGTGTGTGATGGCTGCAAGGGTGCGTTCACTTACTGGAAATTTAGTGAGCTGTACATTAATGAATAACGTCAAGAATAAAATGGCATTATGTTCGAGAAAATTATTTTCCACCGTCCACTTCTGTTATGATTGATCCATCATTTTCCATTCATTACTCTAAAAGTTATATTATGTATATATGCCTAAAAATATTTTACAAATACACTTAATAGTATCTTACAGTAACTTGTTTTCAAATCATTTGATGTTTATTGTCAGTCTTTTCAAACTGTGTCTCTGTCATTCACGAATTCTTTATCTTGACTTATCATGCAGGTAGCTGAAGTATAACATCAAGTAATTTTTAGTGGAAAAGAGCCACAATCAAGGAGCAGTCCTTCATAACCCCACTGTTAAATCCGGCACAACATTCCATATCTAAGAGTGTCTGTCACTTCAAAAGAAGAAAATTTGCCAGATCATAAATATATCACCTCAAAACTTGTCAGACAATATTCCCTTATTTTCTGATCACATTCTATGGTGGAATATGAAGCCAGCCTGGTTTCCAAAAATTCCAGTGTCTAATTCTCTTGCTGCTAGTGCATAAAAATACGGTTGACTTTTAAATATTGATCTTGTATCCAATAACCTTACTAATGCACTTATTAATTATAATAGTCTATCTGTTGATTCTTTTAAATTTTCTACATATGTAACTGTGTCATCCCTGAATTATGGAAATTCTATAAATTCTACTTGCTTCTATCTACTAGGACTCTCCTGCTTTATTGTGATGTCTACTTCCCTGTGTTTCCCTTGTCTCACATATCTTGGCCCCTCAAACCCTGCCTGAAATGACATATTCTCCAAATATTTAAAACAGGTTTTTGGTTGTACCACTTTTACTGTTGTTTTCAGTAGGAGAATTCATCTGATATTAGACATTCCACCCCACCTAAGCCCTTGTTTGTAAACTTTACTTTCCATTTACATGCTTATAGATTCATTCTTTACCCTTAATTTTTTTAAGATTTTATTTATTTGAGAGAGAGTGCACACCAGAGAGGACCTGAGGGGGGAGTGGGTAGGAGCAGAGGGAGAGGGAGAAGCAGACTCTGCTGAACAGGGAGCTCAAAAAAGGGCTTGATCCCAGAGACCCCGGGATCATGACCTGAGCCCAGGCAGACACTTAATGGACTGAGCCACTCAGGCGCCCCTCCTTACCCTTAAATCCTACTGTTTACAAAGGAATATGTTGGGGTTGATTGCTTTCCGTGTATTGATTGTTTAGTGGGAATCTTTTTGCTATGCAGTTTTGGGTTACTGTGCTGGGTTCTATCCACTATTATTCCATTTCCTTTTTTCCTAAGTCAATGAAAATAGACAATCAAGGAGCAATCCCCTCATAGCTGCATCATTAAAACCAACTTCCTACCAGCCTTTGCCATCCGTGGCCAGAGAATCTCTCTTCTAGTGAAAGAACCACCGCTCCCCTGAGCCCTGGATCAGACCCCCGCTCCCTGCGGGCGAGTTAACCGTCATTAGTTTTTTCTGTGGTTGCTCAGCGTCAGCAAACAAGCACGCCCCACTGATCGCCCTTCCTACAGGTAACGAGATCTGCCTTTCCCTTGTCTCCTCCAAACTCCATGCCATTGTTTGTTCCCCTTCAGAGTGAAACTTACCATGAAAATTCCCTTTAATCTCTTCCTTCGTTTCCCCCATTCCTCCCTCAACCGCGCACTGTGCCTTTTCCCCCCAGAACGCCCTTGAGACTTCCTGGTCAGAGCACTTGGTAAATACAATCGTGGCTTCACATCTCACTCGATCTCTGAACGGCATTCAGTCCCACTTTCTTCTTTGGCTTCTATGACCACAGATCAGCCCAGTTTTTCTCCTACTTTCATCTCCCCCCCCCCATCTATAGTTTCTCTAGATGATGGAGTCATGAATAAGTCCTTTGCTTGTGAATCGTTTATATGTTAGTGACTCCCAAGTATACACACGTCCAGCTCCGGACATTCCTGAGAGATGGGGCTGTCCATCCAGTGGTTTATTTAGCACGTGCACAGAGATATCTGAAGCTACTAAGGAAAGAAATTACTTTCATTTCCTTCCTTCAAGCCTGTTAATCCTCCATTTGCCCCCATTTCAGTAAATGACTTCATCATATATTCAGTAGTTCAGCCAAAAGCATAAGAATCATCTGCAATCCCTCTCCTTCCTCCAACCCCCATTTTCCAGGTTTCCGCACGTCCTGTCAGATGCACCTGCAAAACGCATTCCCCCAAATCCCACTTGTGTTTGTTTTGCCTGCTTCCACTGACATTCGACTCACCACCATCTCTCACCATCACGAGCTCTCTAATTGGGCACTGGGGTTCCATGCAGCAGGAGGCATTATCCCTTTAAAATATGACCAATATCATCCTCCTACACTCACCACAGACTGCCTCAAAGTCAACTCCAAGTTCTGCGCCACACTCTACAATTCGTACATGCTCTGGCCCCTGCCCAACCACAAAGACCCAGAAAGAATAATCCTATTCCATCCCCACAAAGTGAGAAGCTCTAATAGTTATCGCATTCCTTATCGTATCATTTTGTTTACAGTTTTTCCAGTTATGAAATAGATCATAAAGAATGAACATTACTGGGGGGAAGTGATGTCGGCACACAGTGGCATGTAACATATTCCTCCTTTTTCAACCACTCCCCTTTCTAACGCGAACAACCACCCATGAACAAAAGCACCTTTGTGGGAGTTGTTGGATCCTTTACTATCCAAACACCAAGGGACCAGAAGAAGTCTCACCTACCTGTGCATCCAGTAAGAGGGAGACAGACCTCCGTATGGGCTGTGGAGCCAGGAGAGCCAGTTAACCTGCCCAGATTCCTCTGGCCATGGGGGAAGCGGGGGAGTGGGGGACCGGAGAGTGCTGACCTGGGCAGATACCCATGCATAGGAGGAGAATTTGCAAAAGTCCAGCCTTCCTGAGAGGAAATTCCAGCACGCCATTCTAGAAAATTTTTTTGGTCATAGCAAAGGGGGCAGCGAGAGAAACTTTCCCACCTCCCCTCCCCCTCTGGCCCCCTAGAAAACACTGCCAGGCTCATCTATCCAGGCACGGTAGTGACCTCTCTTATGGGGCAGAAGGACAGCAGTGAGTGAATGCCTGGCCATCCCAGCTGTGCAGGACGTGGCTGGAGAAACCCATTTATTTCCAACAGCACCCAGAGTACTGAAGCAGGACCCCCATGATTGGAGGGGGAGGGAGGAGATGGGGAAAGAGGCAGACATGGGACATCTTTCCTGCTGATTGCACTCGGCAGGAAGACCACCCCTGAGCCCCTGGGAGTACCAGATCGCCAGGCACCCCCAATGCCTCCAGTGCTAACCCCACATGTCCCCTCACTCTGCAACAATTCTCTGTGCACGCTTCTAAGTGTGGCTGCAAGAGCAAGCTCCAGGAAACAAAGAAAGGGCTCAGAAAACAGGCCGCAGTATGTGGGCAAGGGAGAAACCACAAACTTGAGCTACAGTGCCACCTTCTGGACAAGAACAGAGCGGTTTCCATAGCCAGCCAGGTGACTTGTGAAAAACCAAAGACAAAAGGTTAAGAATCTTGCCACTTGAGGGAAGAGGAGTGGAGCAGGTAGATAAAACCCCGGATAATAACCATCAAACTGAATGCCCCATCTGAAAGCAACTAGCAAAGACTTCAGGCAGTGCCTGCTACTTCAAATGCAAAAGCAGCAATGCAAAACTACAAGGCCCCGAAAAATCAAACCTGCCATCACCAAAAGAAAGCAATAATTCTCCAAAAACCGAGCTCAAAGGTATGGAATTTTGTGATCTAGCTGATGGAGAATTCAAAATGGCTGTTTTGAAGAAATTTAGCAAGGTACAAGAAAACTCAGAAAGATAATTCAATGAAATCTTGAAAAAAAATACATGATTAAAATGAACTTTTTTCAAAGAGGTAGAAATTTTAAAAAGAACCAGAGATTCCAGAGCTGAAGAACTCAAGAAATGACATAAAAAGAATGCAATAGAGAGCAGCTGCAGTAGGGTCAAACAAGTTAAAAAATAGGATAAATGAGTTAGAGGATACGAATTTTGAAATAATCCAGTTAGAGGCTAACAAAGGAAATAATGAAAATAAAAAAGATTGCCTATGTGATCTATGGGATTCTACCAAAAGGTCAAATATTAAAATAATTGGGATTCCAGGAAGAAAAGAGAGGGAGAACTGAAAATGTACTTAAGGAAATAATAGCTGAGAACTTCCCAAACCTGGGGAGAGAACTGGACATCCAAATACATGAAACTAATAGATCAGCTCATTTTTTTTTAAGTTTTTAAATTTATCTTTAAGTAATCTCAACACCCAGTGTGGGGTTTGAACTCACAACTCCAAGAACCAGAGTTGCATGTTCTTCTGACTGAGCCAGCCAGGCACTCCTAAGTCAGCCTGTTATACATACAAAAAGACCTTCTCTGAGATACATTATAATGAACTTGTCAAAACTCAAGGATAAAGAACAAAGTTTAAAAGCAGATAGGGGAGAAAAGATTGTAACTTACAAAGGTACTATCATTAGGCTATCAGTGGATTTCTCAACAGAAACCCTAAAGGTCAGGAAAGGTTGGGATGACATATTCAAAGTGTTGAAAGAAAAAAGTTGCCAGCCAAAAATAGTCTATCTGGCAAAGTTATCCTTCAAATATGAAGGAAAAACAAAGACTTTCAGAGACAAACAAAAGCAGAGAGAGCGCATCACCACTAGACCTGCTTTGCAAGAAATGTTGAGAAGAATTCTTCAAGCTGAAATAAAAAGAATTAGTGACATGAAAACATACAACAGCACACTGGTAAAAGTACATATACCTTCAGAACTAGAAAATTCTAAATCTGCAATAAGATGCTGTAATAGCTTAACTATAATATAAAGGTCAAAGGAAAAGAGTATTAAAAACTATAGTTATTGTAATGTGTTAAATACACAATGTAAAAAGAGGTTGTGATGTCAAAAATATATAAAGGGAGGAGTAAAAGAGTGAAGGTTTTGTAGATGATGGAAGTTAAGTCGCTATCAGCTTAAAATGGACTGTTTTATCTATGAGATGTCTTTGCAAACCCCATGTTTACCACAAAATGAAAACCTATAGCAGATGCATTAAAGATAAAGACAGGAGAAACAGAACATACCACCATGGAAAATTGCCAATTTACAAAGGTAGGCAGAGATAGAGGAAAAAGAAACAACGGAAATACAAAACAGCCAGAAAATACTTTAAGCCAAAAACAATAACAAGAGACAAAGAAGGTCATTATATGATGATACAATGGTCAATTTGTCAAGAAGATATAACAGTGATAAATATACATGCACCTAATACTGGAGCATCTATGCATATTAAGCAAATACCAACAGATCTGAAGGGAGAAATAGACAACAATACAACAATAATAGAGGACTTCAACACCCCATTTTTAGCAATGGATAGATCATCCAGACAGAAAATCAATAAGGAAACGGTAGACCTGAATGATACAATTAGATCTAATGGACCTAACAGACATTTACCAAACATTCCATTGATTAGATGCAAAATATACATTCTTCTCAAGTACACATGAAGCATTCTACAGGATAGACCACATGATAGGACAGAACACAAGTCTTACCAAATTTAAGATTGAAGTCATTCCAAGTACTTTTTTCCTTTTTTTTTTTTAAGAGATCTTTTTTTTTAAAGATTTTACTTATTTATTTGACAGGGAGAGAGAGAGACTACAAGTAGGCAGAGAGGCAGGCAGAGAGAGATGGGGGAGCAGGCTCCCTACTGAGCAGAGAGCCCAATGTGGGCCTCGATCCCAGGACCCTGAGATCATGACCTGAGCCAAAGGCAGAGACTTTAACCCACTGAGCCACCCAGGCACCCAAGAGATTTTACTTATTTGAAAGAGAGAGCAGGAGTGGGGAGAAGAGGGAGAGTGCAGGGGGGCGGGGGGAGATGGGGAGAAGCAGACTCTCCGCTGAGTGTAGAGCCTGACTTCCGGCTTGATCCCAGGATCATGAGATCATGATCTGAGCCAAAGTCAGACACTTAACCGACTGACACACCCAGGTGCCCTATCAAGTATCTTTTTTTTTTTTTAAGATTTTATTTATTTGAGGAGCGGGAGCACAAGTTGCAGAGAGAAGGAGAAGCAGATTCCTTGCTGAGGGAACCCATATGAGGTTTGAACCCAGGACCCTGGGATCATGACCTAAGCCAAAGGCAGATACTTAACCAACTGAGCCACCCAAGTCCCCTGCCAAGTATCTTTTTTGACCATAATGGTATGAAACTAGAAATCACAAGAGGAAAGTGGGAAAATCTACAAATAGGTAAAAATTAAACAACACACACCTGAACAACCAGTGAGTCAAAGAAGAAACCAAAAGCAAAATTAAAAGATATCTCAGAACAAATGAAAATGACACAACATACCAAAACCTATGAAATGCTGCAACAGTTTCGAGAGGGACATTTACAGAAATAAATGCATATATTAAGAAAAAAGAAAGCTTTCAAACAAATAGAACCCTAACTTTGCACCTAAAGGAACTAGAAGAGGAAGAACAAACTAAGCCTACAGTTATCAGAAGGAAAGAAATGACAAAGATCAGAATGGAAATAAATGAGAGACCAAAAAGCAACAGAAAAAATAAATCAACAAAAGAGCTTTTTTTTAATGAACAAAATTGACAAACCTTTAGCAAGACCAAGAAAAAAAAAAGACTCGAAATCAGAAATGAAAGAGGAAACATTATGACTGACACTACAGAAGTACATAGGATCGTAAGAGACTACTCTAAACAGCTATATGCCAAAAATTGGTCAACTTAAAAGAAACTGATAAATTCCCAGAAACATACAACCTACCAGGAATGAATCAGGAAGAAACAAAATCAGAACGCACCAGCAACAAGTGAGGAGATAGAATCAGTAATCAAAAACCTCCTAACACAGAAAATCCCTGGACAAGATGGCTTTGCTGGTGAATTCCACCAAACATTCAAATAATTAATACCAATCCTTCTTAAACTCTTCTGAAAAATCAGAGAGGAGGGAACACTTCCAAACTTATTTCATGAGGCCAGCATTACCCTGATAACAAAGCTAGGTAAGAACCCTACAAGAGAAGAAAGCTATAGAACCATATCCCTGAGGAATATAGATATAAAAATTCTCAAAAAAAAAATAGCAAACTGAACTCAACAATACACTAAACAGACTATACATCATGACCAAGAGGGATTTACCCCTGGGATGCAAGGATGCTTCAACATACACAAATGTAATACACTATATTAATAGAATTAAAGATAAAAATCATATTATCTCAATAGGTGCAGAACAAACATTTGGCAAAACACAACATCCTTTCATGATTAAAATCCTCAACAAACTGAAAATAGAGGGAATATTCCTTAATATAATAAAGATCATATATGACAAACCCATAGCTAACATTATACCCAACATGAAAAATAGAAAGCTTTTTTTTCTGAGATCAGAAACTGGACAGGTTGCCTACTGTTGCTACCCTAGAAATCCTGGCTAGAGCATATAGGCAAGACCAAGAAGTAAAAAGCACCCAAATCATAAAGAAAGAAGTAAAATTCACTATTTGCAGATGATACGATCTTCTATATAGAAAACCCTAAAGACTCAGCAAGAAAAATACTGTTCAAAATAATCAATGAATACAGTAAAGTTGCAGGATATAAAATCGACATACAGAAATCAGTTGTGTTTCTATACACTAACAACAGCTGAAAACAATAAAATATCCAAAAAATCAAAAATCAAAAAATCAAAAAATAAAATACGTAATAAATTTAACCAAGGATATGAAATATCTGTGCAGTGAAAGCTAACAAGACCTTAATGAAAGAAATTGAAGAAGGTACAAAGAAATGGAAAAATACCTAATATTTATGGATTGGAAGAATTAATATATTCAAGATGCCTATACTACCCAAAGCCATCTCTAGATTCAATACAATTCTTATCAAAATTCAATGACTTTTTTTTCACAGAAATAAAAACAAAATCTGAAAATGTGTATGGAACACAAAAGACTCTGAACAGCCAAAGCAATCAGGAGAAGGAGAACAAAGCCAGAAGCATCACACTTCCTGATTTCAAACTACTCTAAAAAGCTATAGTAAGTAAAACAGTATGGTAGTGGCATAAAAATAGACATACAGACCAATGGAACAGAATAGAGAGCCCAGAAACAGACTTCCACACATTTGACAGGGGAACCAAAAACACTCGGTGGAGAAAGGATAGTCTCTTCAACAAATGACATTGGGAAAACTGGATAATCACATGCAGAAAAAATGAAATTGGATCCTAATCTAACATCACTTACAAAAATAAATTGAAACGATTTAAAGAGTTAAACATAAGATCTGATACCATAAAACTCTTAAAGGAAAACGTAGGGAAGAAACTGCTTGACTTTGCACTGGGCAACGGTGTTTTGGATAGGACACCAGAAGAACAGAAGCAAAAATCAACAAGTGAACTACATTAAGCTAAAAAGCTTCTATACAGCAAAAGAAACCATCAAGAAGGGACCCCCGGCTGGCTCAGTTGGAAGAGCATATGACTCTTGATATCAGGGTCATGAGTTCGAACCCCATATTGGGTACAGAGATTACATAAATAAACTTTTAAAAAATAGAAACAATCAACAAGATGAAAAGCTAACCTACAAAATGGGATAAAATATTTTCAAACCATATAACATACATACGGGATAATATCCAAAATATGTAAAGAGCTCATATAACTCAACAACAACAATCTTACTTTTAAAAACAGGCAGAGGAACTAAATAGACATTTCCTAAAGAAGACATTCAAATAGCCAACAGGTACATGAAAAGATGCTCAACATCACTAATTATCAGGGAAATGTAGATCAAATCCACAGTGAGCTAATCGATTCACATCTGCAAGAATGGCTGCTTAAAAAAAAAAAGAATGGCTGCTGTCAAAAAGACAAGACACTGGGGGGCTGGGGGGGCTCAGTTGATTAAGTGTCTGCCTCCAGCTCAGGTTATGATCTCAGGGTCTTGGGATCGAATCCCACATCAGGCTCCCTGCTCAGTGGGGAGTCTGCTTCTGCTTCTCCCTCTCCCTCTGCCTCTCCTCCTGCTGGTGCTCTCTCTTCCTCTCTCTCCCTCAAGTAGATAAAGAAAATCTTAAAAAAAAAAAAAAGACAAAACATAACAAGTGTTGGCAAGGATGTAGAGACACGGGAATCTTAGATGCTGTTGGTGGGAATGCAATTGGTTCAGCCACTGTGAAAAACAGTATGGAGGTTCCTTTAAAAATTAAAGGATCGGGCAATTCCACATCTGGGTATATATCCAAAAGAAATGAAAACAGGAGTTTGAAGAGGTATACACACTCCCAAGTTCAGTCCAGCCATTATTCACAAAAGCCAAAATATGGAAACAAGCTAAGTGTTGATCAACAGATGGATGGATAAAAAAAGTGGTGATATGTATATACAGATATATGCATAGGTATATATGACTATCATTCAACCATGAGAATGAAGAAAATCCTGCCAACATGCAACAACACGGATGGACCTTGAGGGCATTACGCTAAGTAAGGTAAGTCCAACAGAGAAAGACAAATACTGTATGATACCAACTAAAGGTGGAACCTGAAAATGCCAAACTCATGAAAAACAGAGTGGAATGGTAGCTACCAGAGGCTGGAGGGTGTAGAAATTGGAACCTATTTCTTAAGGTACAAACTGGAAACTAGTAGATAAATAGGTCCCAGAGAGCTAATGCACAGCATAGTGATTATAGTCAATACTGTATTACAGACTTTAAAGAATTCCTAAGAGACTAGATCTGAATTGTTCCCATCACACACACACGACAATTATGAAACATGATAAAGGTGTTGTTAACTAACCATATGTGGTAGCATGTCCCTATTATTTAAAGGTGTTCATTTTAATGTTTAGGTATGTTTGTACTGTCCCTAGTTTTAGGCTTTTATAAAAATATTTCTATGACTATTTTAGTACATGTCTGGTGGGAGTGGAATTGCTGAATTATGGGATACATGCATAGTCATCTTTACTCGGTTATGTCAAACTCTTTTCAGAAGTGGCTGTAAATTGTACTCCCAATAGTAGGAGTTCCAGCCAACTTTTACCTTGGCTTTACCAGCTTTTGGTACTGTAGTTTTTCCTTTTGGCCAATCTGGCGGGTATATGATGGACTCATTGGGTTTTTTTTTTTTTTAAGATTTTATTTGACAGAGAGAGGGAAAGAGCAAGCACAAACAGGGGGAACGGCAGGCAGGGAGAGAAGCAAGCTCCCTGCTGAGCAAGGAGCCCAATATGGGGCTCAATCCCAGGACCCTGGGATCATGATCCAAGCCAAAGGCAGATGCTTACCGGACTGAGCCACCCAGATGCCCCTGTTTTTGTCTTTTTAAAGCTTTTATTTATTTAAGAGAGAGAGCATGAGTTGGGGGAGGAGTAGAAGGAGAGGGAGCAGTAGACTCCCTCTCTGAGCAGGGAGGCTGACACGGGATTCTATTCTGGGACTCGATCCCGGGACTGCAGGATCACGACCTAAGACCAAGGCAGATGCTTAACTGACTGAGCCACCCAGCCCCCCCCCCCATTTTGGTTTTGTTTTGATAACTAACCAGGTTGACCATATTTACATGTTGATTTCTTTTGTTAGGGTGATCGGGTTATACTTGTTGCCCCAACATGGTTATTAAAAGGGATGGCTTTTATTCCCTAACATGTCATTTAGGACAATAACTTCCACGGCACCCTATTCCTTGTAGAGTTCCTTCCCCAACAGGGAAACTTCTTTCTTGGTCTTTAGGGTTAAGGATAATACTCCTGTGCTCAAGCAGCTCTAAGTGAAGAAAAAATCGGGGTAGATGCCGAGGATGGAGTGAAAAATAAATGGAAAGGAAACCAAACTTATTAACTACGATGACTCAGTCTGACTCAGGGGGACCATTTCCAAAACAATCCAAGATGGAGCCTTCTCGTGGACACAGGCAGATGGACCTGATCATAATCAAACAGAGTGGAAGAATTTGCTCATTTATTTTTCAGAAATGACTCGAGCGCATTGTTTGAAAGCTGGTCACCAGTGTCTGCTGCAACCAACCACTCATTTCCCTCTCAATCTGTAATAGTTCTCTTAAAAACTGGCAGGTGAAGCCAAACAGTACTTTTCCTACGTTGAGACCATGCTGTGAAGCCCCCTAGCCTTTTATATTTTTAAAGATTTACTTATTTGAGGTGGGGGGAGGCAGAGGGAGAAAGGATATTAAGCCGGCTCCGCCCTAAGCGCAGAGCCAGACATGGGACTCGATACCACGACCCCGAGACCAAGACCTGAGCCGAAATCAAGAGTAGGACACTTAACGGACTGCACCACCCAGGTGCCCCTCCCTTACTCTTAAAGACTCAGCTATAATAATGCTGTCGAACCACTTTGCTGTTATACTCAAATAATACTTCATTCCCTTCTCACCCCCAAAGGGGGACTCCAGTAACATCTTCGTTATCATTTATATTGGGGGGGATATTTGCATTTGTTAAAAGGGTTTGTAATGTCTTTTCCCTCAAGGAAAAAATAAATAAAAATAAAAACCTGAGGAAGCATCCGGTCCCCCGCCCCCCAGCTGTATAGAGAAAACCTAGGAGACCCATCGAGGCTAAGTGGCTCCTGGTCACCAAGGAGAGAAAGCAGAGCGATCGCCTCAGAACTTCTGAATCTATGGTTTAGCCCAGCACAGGTCCCAGCAAAGCACATTTTCTTCCTAACATGAGCTAATGGGCTAAATGAGCTAAGCGTGCGGTACACACTTGTGCTGAGGACCAAATGCTAAACTACTTTCTTGCTTGATATTCTTCCGCCATCATGTCAAATGTGAGCTATTTCTACATTCCGTGTGTCCCAAACTGTATGTTGGGAGACTCATCCAGCAGCGTGTTATGGAGACCATGTGGCCATAGCGTCCAATATGGTAGCCATTCTTCACGTGTAACTATTACATCCTAATTATACACAATTTAAAAATTCAGTTGCTCAGTCTCCCCAGCAGCATTTCAAGTACTCAGTAGCCACATGTGGCTGGAGGCCACCATATTGGATGGTGCGGATGTAAACTAGGTTTTCATCACCACTGAAAGTCCTATCACACAGTGTTGCTTCTCAGTACTCAGTAGCCACATGTGGCTGGAGGCCACCATATTGGATGGTGCGGATGTAAACAGGTCTCCATCACCACTGAAAGTTGCTTCTCAGTGCTAGGGTGACCGAGACTTCCCAGAAAGTTCTGGTGTCCACCTGGTGGGCTGCCTTGTACCTTGTTCCAAAGACCAATGGACCTTGCTGGCCTGTACCCTGTGTGAGTCACTCTTCATCAGCCTATGGGTGGTCTACACACTCCCCCTACCTCCACAGGAAGCCTCAAATGTAGAAATTCACAGGTGTGTTAGGAAAAAAAGCTTTTGGACAGTGACTTTTAGAGCAAGGTAACAAAGCCAATCTCATTAGCACAATCTCTATAGTTCCGTTGAGTTTAACTCACCGTCTGGCAGGTCACTCACCTCTTAGCTGGTCTCACACATACCTGCTCCTGGTTACAGGTGAGCATGGGGCCATCCTGCCATCCTCCCACCCTCCGCCCACCCCCTCTGATTTCTCAACACGCCCTGCCTTCCAGGGGCTCCAGGCTCTGTATAGTCCCCAGACCTGCCTTCCTCTCCTGTCTCACATCTTCGTTTCTCATCTTGGCTAAATCCTCTACTTCTGTAGCTGACTTCTTTCTGGATTAGCAGCAGCTTAGTTTATACCCTTAACAGAATAGAAAGAAAACCTGCCCGTTTCTGAAGAAGTGAGGCAGTAAACGTACAGGGCAGGACAAGATTAGGCAGGATCAAAAGGCGAGAGCAGGATGCTCATAACAAAGCGGTTTTTAAGCTATAACCATAATTGTTCATTCTGTTGGAATTTACTGGCTGTCAGCACATCGTGGGTGTAAATTGTAAGGCATCTGGATGAGTGATCTCTCTTCTCAGTCCTCCTGGCTCTCTGATGGCATCTCCTACAAAGCTCAGCGTCATCATTGAAACAGAAAAACAAATAGCACACTAATGAATTAATTTGCTCAGATGCAAGTTTTTGACCAGCTCTTCAATTCACAAATTTGGAAATAAGGAAATAGATATTTTACATAAAACAAGTGTAAGAGTATGAAATTACATGGAATATTGGTCTTTAGTTATTAGTTAATAGTCCACTTATTAGGGTTCTTCTGATAATCAGAGCCAATAATACGTGTGTGGTGGGGATGGGGGTGGGAAGAGAGAATCAGCATCATGAATTGGTTGCAAGTCCGTTGTCTGCAGGGTGGGCCGGCTGGGCCTTCAACTGATAGGATGAAGCCCACCCACCTGGTGGAGGGTAATCTTCTTTACTCAAAGTCTACTGATTTAAATGTTAATTATATCTGAAAGTATCTTCACAGCAACATAGGGACTGCTGTTTGAATAAGCAGGCAAGCTTAGCCAAGTTGCCACATAAAATTAACTGTCACAGCCACCAAACATCCAATTAACATGATGAACGGGTATGTTTGCCAGGGCAACAAAGTGCTACAGACCCGTTGGCTTAAACAACAGAAATGTATTTTTTCACAATTCCGGAGGCTAGCAGTCCAAGCTCAAGGTGTCCCCAGAGCTGGTTTCTTCTGAGGCCTTTCTCCTTGGCCTGTAGATGGCATTTCCTCTGTGTCTTACCATGGTCTTCTCTCTCAGCATGCCTGTGTCCTTACCTCTTCTTCTAGGGACACCAGTCAGACTGGATTAGGGCCACCCTAATTACCTCATTTTAAGTTAATTGCCTCTTTAAAGACGATCTACAAATAGTCATATTCTGGGGTATTGGGGTTTAGGACTTCAACATAGGATTTTTTTTTTTTTTTTGGTGCATTGGGGAACACAACTTAGCTCATAATAGTGGGAAACTACGAAAGAATTCAAGAATGGTGGTGGCTGTAAATTGTGCTGAGAAGTGCCGAGTTCATTTTAATCATTTGCATGTGATCCATTTGGAATGCATCTGGAAGCAGATAATCACTCTGCTTTGAAGATGGACAACTTTCCCTGTGATAACCTTTATAACTGTCCTCACATACAAAGAATGAATGTTTACGGCTAATGTAGTACTCAATGGTGACAAACCAAGAGCTTTTCCCTGAAGGTCAAGAACAAGACAAGACACTCTCACCAATTTTATTCAACATAGTACTGGGAATCCTAGCCACAGTAGAGAAGAGACTGCAAGGCATATTACAAAGCAATAGTAATCAAAACAGTATGGTATTGGTACAAAAAGAGACACATAGGTCAGTAAAACAGGATAGGAAAATCCAGAAACAAACCCATGATTTATGGTCAATTAATCTTTGACAAAGCAAGGAAGAATATACAATGGGAAAAAGTATCTTCAACAAATGGTGTTGGGAAAACTGGACAGCTGTGTGCAAGAGCATGAAACTGGACCACTTTCTTTCACCATACACAAAAATAAACGCAAAATGGATTAAGGACCTGTGAGATCTGTAGGCGTAAATATCTTAGAAGAGAGCACCAGCAGTAATTTCTCTGACTTTGGCTGCAACATCTTTCTAGATATGTCTCTTGAGACAAGGGAACCAAAAGCAAAAGTAAACTATTGGGACTACATCAAAATAGTCCACACAGCATACCACAGGAAACCAACAAAACTAAAAGGCAACCTAAAGAATGAGCGAAGGTATTTGCAAATGACATGTCCTGCAAAGGGTTAGTATCCAAAATATGAAAAGAACTGATACAACTTAACATCACAAAAACAAACAATCCAACTAAAAATGGGCAGAAGACATGAACCAACATTTCTCTAAAGACCTACAGATGGCCAAAAGACTCACGAAAATATCCTCAACATCACTCATCGTCAGGGAAATGCAAATCAAAACCACAATGAGATATGGCCTCATACCTGTCAGAGGGGCTAAAATCAAAACCCCAAGAAACATCAAATGTTGATGAGGATGTGGAGAAAAAGGAACCCTTGTGCACTGTTGGTGGGAATGCAAACTGGTGCAGCCACTGTGGAAAACAGTAGGGAGGTTCCTCAAAAAATTAAAAATAGAACTACCCTATAATCCAGTAATCACGCTACTGGGTACTTACCCCCCAAATCCAAAAACATTAATTCAAAGAGATACAGGGACCCCTATGTTTATTGTAGCATTACGTAGAATAACCAAATTATAGAAGCAGCCCAAGTGTCAATGGATGGAGCTAGAGTATAATGCTAAGCAAAATAGGTCAGAGAAAGACAAATACCATATAATTTCAATCATATGTAGAATTTAAGAAGCAAATGACCAAAGGGTGGGAGGAGAGACAAACCAAGAAACACTTTTTTTTTTAAGATTTGATTTGAGAGCATGCATGTGGGAACAGGGAGGGGCAAAGAGGAAGGAAGAGAGAATATCTCAAAGCAGGCTCCACATTGTGGAGCCTGATCTCATGACCCTGAGATCATGACCTGAGCCAAAAATCAGGAGTCAGATGCTTAACTGACTGAGCCATCCAGGTGCCCTCAGACTCAACTATAGAGAACAGATAACCAGAGGGGAGGTGGAGGGAGGATGGCTGAAATAGGTGAAGAGCATGAAGAATACACTTATCTTGATGAGCACTAATGTATGGAATTGCTGAATCACTATAGTGTACACCTGAAATATATATAACTTTGTATGTTAACTAAAGAAAAAGGAAGAGTGTTTATATGCCCTACTCTTAGGTTAAATAAACTGAGGTATAGGATAGGGAATTAATTTGTCACCCCAAAATATAGGGATAGTCATGATTCCACATGGATGTTATTTACAAATGTCAACATCTCCTTTCCCCCAATCTGTAAAACAAACTTCTGGACAAGGGAGGCTCTAAAGAAGGATTATTGGGCTCTGCACAGCATCTGTTGCTGTTGATTACTCTCCTAGGTTGATAAGCTCATTACTGGTTTTAATACTAAGACTGAAGTGGTCTTCTAGTTGATTTTTAAACTTATTTTTTTTCTAATTAGAAAAATAATCTGGCTTTTTGCAGAAATTTGGAAAGTATATAAAAGTATGAAGAAATACTTTAAAATCAGAGCAATTTCATATTTTTAGAAAATCACTTGAGATTTTTTTCTAAGCATACATGTTTTCAATAAAATTAGGATTATACTAGTTAATAAGCTTTCACACATCATAATGATCATTTCCTTACTTTTGAAAAAATAAATATTTTTAAAGATTTTAAGTAATCTCTCCACCCAACATGGGACTCAAACTCACATCCCTGAGATGAAGAGTTGCATGCTCTACCAACTGAGCAAGCCAGGTACCCTGAAAATACTTTTGAAGTGAACATAACCTCAAGATTTTATTGTCTTCAGGGTGTCTGGGTGACTCAGTCAGTTGAGCGTCAGCCTCTTGGTTTTCACTCAGGTCATGATCTTGGGGTCACGAGATCAAGCCCTGAGTCAGTCTCCAGGCTCTGCACAGAGTCTGCTTGTCCCTCTCCCTCTGCCCCTTCCCTCTCTTGTGTTCTCTAATAAATAACATCTTAAAGATTTCATTATCTTCATAATAAAACAGAATATGAAGTTTGGAACTAGATCACTTGGCCCTTCATCTCTTCCCGATTCAAAATTATTGCCTGTTAATAGCCAGTATTCTCTGAGATCTGTAGCTGGACTCAGCACATTCAAGCCCTGGCATTATTTTCTTTGTAGTTTTAGCTTTTTCTGGAAAATCAGCTTAGACTTCTCACCATAACTGCTCTGCTTCCTATACTAACGCTGCTTTCCCTGGACACAGAAAGCGTATTGGCATTTCTGTACCATATCACCTTGTGGGGTTGGTACTTGCCTCATTTCTTACAGACAGTCCAACGGATTTCAGGAATGTTCAACATTCCACTCCCCTGTATGTACTCGAGAGAAATGAGAACACAGATCCTCAAAAAAAAAAAATGGT
The DNA here is from genome assembly GCA_002007465.1 of Ailurus styani. Taxonomy (NCBI): domain Eukaryota; kingdom Metazoa; phylum Chordata; class Mammalia; order Carnivora; family Ailuridae; genus Ailurus; species Ailurus styani. Next base: position 1,678,408 of record LNAC01000049.1, on the reverse strand, counting down.
ACACAAACACTTGTAGCAACATTATTCTTATAACCAAACAATGGCAATAACCCAAACACGTATCAACTGATGAATGAACAAAATGTGTTGTATCCATACCACAGAATATTATTCAGCCATAAAAGTTCTGATATGTGCTACAATGTGGATGAACCTAGAAAACATTATGTAAAGCAAAAGAAACTGGACACAGAAGACCGCATGTTGTATGATTCTTTGATATGAAATGTCCAGAAAAGGCCAAACCACAGAGCCAGGAAGCAGATTAGTGATTGCTAGGGACTGGGAGGAGGGGGCATGGCGAGTGACTACTTAAAAGGTACAGGGTTTCCGGTTCTGGAATTGGTGCATGAATGCCTTGAGGCTCTACTAAAAGCCATTGAACTGTTCCACTGAAGATGGTGAATTTTTTTATATGGATTTCAGAGACACTTGCATTGTTGAAAAAAAATGTGTCTTATAGTTGATGAAATGTATTTGATTACATGGAAATGTGAAGCTTCTATACCACTAGCATGGTATCATTTAGGCAATGCGTTTGCTGCATCTCACAGAAAAACCCATGATAACAGTAACTTAAACAGGTTAGAAGTGTATTTTTGTTTCATGCAGATGAACTCCTAATGTGGCCAGGCCAGAACCCATGAACTATCTCTATGGTTTCTTTAGGAATACAGATTTCTATATGTCCTATATTCAGTATTTGACTTACATCCTCAGGTTACCTTATGGTCAAAGATGGCTGCTGGAGTGCCAACCATCATTTCACATTCCAGGTGTGCAGCAGAAAGAGGGGAAAGGACAAAATATTTTCTTCCCAGCTAAATCAGCTTTCTTTGAATAGAACAAAGATATTGCTAAGTAAATACTCAGCTATCCATAAAATGGCGAAAGCTCTATGAGGCAAGACCACTGTCTTATTTACCAACGCATCCCCAGGACCTTGCACAAGACACAACACATTAAAGGCACTAAAAAAAAATGTATGAAGTAAATAGATACGTGCAAAGAAATGGATAAATGTATCACAACAATGAAGTCTTGAAATACCAGTGAGCTACCATATGCAAATTTTCTTTTGACTCCCATTTCTTTTTCATTTTGAAATTTAAATAGATATGCGCAAAGAATGTTTTTATACTTATACCCCATTACTGAGAAATTAGCATTTTTTTTCACTTCAGGTATTTAAAAAACAACAACATAACAAAAAGTTCAAGTCCCTTGTCCTCTTCACCACCATTGTATGTCCCCCTTCTCCAGAGAAGACCATTATCACAAATTTGGCATCTATCCTTTTAAACTGTAGTTTATTACTATTGATAAATACTACAAATATATAAAATTCCTTTACATTTTTTTAAACTTTAAATATAAGCTACCATACTACTGTAATGCTATTTTTTGAAATCTAGCCACTGATGTGCTGGAAGATAATGAACCACCGGCTCTTGTGGGGGAAAGGAGGGTGATGTGTAGCTTTTCAGCTACACACAAGCTAACACGGCTAATCACAAGCTACTGATGGAAGATCAACGAGCTCATAAGGTTCCTGAGATCTTAATAATCGGCTCTTGTGAGCTGGCCTGCGGTATACCAATAAATCGATCCATATTGAAATGTAGGGCTGGGTGTTGCTTTTGTTGGTTTTAATATCTTTTTTAAAAATATTGATTTACTAGAGAGAGAGAGAGCGTGGAGAGGGAGAAGCAGAATGTCTGCTGAGCAGGGAGCAGGACATGGGGCTCCCTCCCAGGACCCTGGGATCATGACCTGAGCCACAGGCAGATGCTTAATTGACTGAGCCACCCAGGCGCCCCTGTTGATTTTAATATCTTAAGACGGTATCACAATGTTTTTATCCGTTCACTTATTGATCGCTACTTTGAACATCTCTAGGGTTTCATTGTTATAAAAAAGTGCTACAGCAAACATTCTTCTACAGATCTCTTGCGCACACACGTTAAGACTTTCTGGGTCATTGGATATGTTCATCACCAACGTTACTAGATGTAGAAAACTGCCTTCCACACTACTTACAACAGTTCCCCCCCTCACCCGTTGTTTGTGAGAGATCCCATTTCCCCACAACCTTGCCAAGACTGGTGCTGTCAGACTCAATGATTTTGCCCATCAAAAGGATACAATTCCGTTAATGATTTCATATGTAGCTGTCCTTCATCCTGAAATCCAGTCATTTTTTTATATAAAAAGTCTTATATAGTTATTTTGGGTTTTTTTTTTTACATTTTACTCTGGTCTTTATCTATCTGAAGTTGATTGTAATGAATATAGCAGGTTATTATAGAACTTCGAAGTCTAGACCCAAAATTAGATAACATGGCTACTTCTCTCTGAATTTGAGAGAAATGTAGAACTTTGAATTTAAGAAACAGAAGCTAAGATGTGTGCAAGGTTGTACTGTTACTATTGCATTTAACTTCAAGCAACAAAAAACCACATTAAAAGTGTGGTAGACATTTATTTCAAGAGGTAAGAGGTCCAGGCCTGGTAAAGGAGGCAATGGTGCCAGTCTGGACCCAGGCTCCTGTCAGATTTCTCTGCCATCTTTTGCCTGTACGCCAATTTTCTCATGCTTCTAACCTCATGGTTACAAAACAGCTGCCACAGTGACAGGCTTCCTATCAGCACTCAAGGCAGGAGACAGAAACAGTGCTCGGATCAGGTGCTTTTCACAGGCCACCCCATGTGCCAGGCAAGTAGCATTAATGGGAAATATTCTCTCTCATCCTCTAAACAAAATTGGTATTCTGTTAGGCTGGGAAAGGAGAAGGGAGATGCCTACCACAAGGGTTATGGTGCTGAGCATGAGCCCCATGCAGGCCTGCACTTCAAAATCCTGATATCACCACCTGAGCTGAAACCAAGAATCCGATGCTTAACTGAGCCATGCAGGAGCCCCAAATTTATTCAGAAATTTTGACTACTCAAAAGAACAGAGTACACAGTGTCTAGTCTTCATTGCTTTGTGGGTAACTATTTTGTTCATTCTGCACTATCTATTAAGTATCTAGGTTTCACTTCTCATTGCCCCTTTTTACTAAATCAAAAAGAATGTAAAATGTTAGAACTGACAAATATTTAACTAGGCACATGCTATCTTATGATGAATTTTCCAGGTATGTCTCCTGCCATAAAAGTGCTGAAAACTTTATAGGTATAGGCTGTGGGGTATGGGAGGTGACCACATGGGCTTAAGAAAATCTACCTTGTCATTTATTGTTTTGTGTTTGTAAGACAAGTCTCCTTTAGTGTCTCATATTATTAACGTAACTCATAAGTGCTTCTTTCCAAGTTGAAAACACTTAGCAATATGCGCGGGCGGGACCAGAAAGGGTGTGGTGCCTTTATAGACCATAACCGAGAGCTGACTCATGGGGACACGGCACTTGAAACAGGAAGGAGGCTATCTGGACATGAAAGGAGAACATACATTAGATTCCACAGCAATTAGACTTTTCCATAAAAGCAGCATCTGGTTTTGGAACTTGCAAGAAGAATAAAAAGAATTCGAAGCAGCTCTGGAGGAAAGCACCGAGGCGCTCGTTAAGTCAGTAATTAATGAGCAAGTCCTGTGAAGAAAGCCTGGGCTGTGCAGTGCCCTCCCTGAGCTACCGCCCAGGAACGCCCTGCAATCAGGGCTGCACCTGTGCTCTATCACCGTTAGCACGGAGAGCATAGGTGTGCACATGTGGCTTTGAGGCACTTAATATTCATTTATTGCAGTTTGTTTTATCCATTCCCCATTCTTCAATTTTATCTATCCTAGTATAGATCAGAGAATTCATCATCTACAAGTGTTTCCCTGAATAGCTTATATTCCCAGTGGAAGGATTTAGTTCCATGTTTGCTGGATTCTGGACTTTCTGAAATAAGAAAAAAAAGAAACACTTGGATGGAGTGCTCTCTGATCTCAGATGACAAAATGTGTGTGTGAAGCTTAACTCATATGCCTCTTTAGGCATGCACATGTTACATAAGGGGAGATACAGATTATGAACAAGAATGGTTTCCTTCCCCATGGCCGAGCATCGCATCCCTGCCTGCGCGCATGTTCTTGTGAAAGGGAGCCAGAGAGCGAGCGCATCAGGCTGCTGTGAGGATGGGCAAAGGCAGTTCCCGTTGCACACCTGCCTCACAGGGGATGCTCAGTGGATGCCACGCCTACCCCCCTTCCTTCTAGTGCCATCTGCATGCGAAGTGTGTCCACACTTGCAGAGGGTTAGCCTTTGCCTTAGTGGGGCTAGAGAGGATTCTGGGACCCAGGAAGTCTTTCTCCAGAGCCCTAGGGGTCAGCCTCCTACCTTGCCTTGGAGGGGCTCTCAGACACTCAGACTAACATAACTAAGAGACAGAGGACTCTTCTCATGTCACAGATTAGCAGACATCAAAAACCCACATGGGGAAAGAACTTACCTCCAAAGTAAAAAAGACCCTTAATGGGATACGTTCAGAGTGAGCCCTATGGCTGTGGATCTGGGTGTGGTCCAGGTGACACCTGGAGATAGAGGGGTGCCTATTACAGCATGGAGCTGGGGTTCCAAGGGTCTTTTCTGTGGCTGACATGGACATTGGCCTGAAGGCTACTTGAGTGGAAGAATAAGTTTTTTTCTTAAAGATTTTTTTTAGAGAAGTTTTACGTTTACAGCAAAATTGAAAGTTCAGAGATCTCCCATAGCTCCCCTGCCCTCCCACATGCATGGCCTCTCCTGTTATCAGTATCCCCCACCAGAATGGTGTGTTTATTACAACTGGCGAACCTACATTGACGCATCATTATCACATAGTTTACATTAGTATTAACTCTTGGTGTTGTATATTCTATAATGATATGTATCCAACATTATAGTATCACTGCCAAAGATCCTCTGTGCTCCGCCTGTTCATCGTTTTCTCTCACCTAACCCCTGGCAACCACAGATGTTTTCACTGCCACCATAGCTTTGTCTTTCCCAGAATGTCATATAGTTGGAATCATATAGTAGGCCTCCTTTTCAGATTGGCTTCTTTCACTTACTAACATGAATTCAAATTTCCCTAATGTCTTTTCATCGATCCATAAGCTCATTTTTTTTAGTGCTGAATAATATTCCATTGTCTGGAGGTACCACAATTTATTCATTCACCTGCTGAAGGACATCTTGGTTGCCTCCAAGTTTTGGCGATTATGAATAAAGCTGCTATAAACAGCCATGGATAGGTTTCTGGGCAGACATAAGTTTTCAACTCCTTAGGGTAAATGCAAAGGAAAACAATTGCTAGATATATGGTAATAGTATGCTTAATTTTGCAAGAAACTACCAAACTATCTTCCAAAGTGGCTGTATATACCATTTTGCATTCCTGCCTGCAATGAAAGAAAATTCCTCTTTGCTCCATATCCTTGCCAGCATTTGGTGTTTTCCATTCTCTGGATTTTGGGCATTCAAAAAGGTGTGTAGTGGTATCACACTACTGTTTAAAAGGAGAATTCTTCAGGTCAAGATTCCCTTTATTTTCCTTCTACACAGAGGATTTACTGAAGGCCCAAATTCATCAGCTCTTTGGCTCTGACCATGGTGCTGAATCCTCTAATCTTGACAATTCAACTCCTGCAATGGCAGGGGATTCAAAGTCTCTCAGTTGTGGGATGTGTTAAAGTGATACAGAGTCAGGGTGTGTGTCCCTTCTTTCTTTAATTCTACTAATCACATATTTAAGCTATAGAGTTTATCTACTCTCTTGAACCCCTTTTGAGGAATAGGGCTAGGGGAGAACTTTTTTTTTTTAAGATTTTATTTATTTATTTGACACAGAGAGAGAGATTACAAGTAGGCAGAGAAGCAGGCAGAGAGACAGGGAGAGGAGGAAGCAGGCTCCCTGCTGAGCAGAGAGCCCAATGTGGGCCTCGATCCCAGGACGCTGAGATCATGACCTGAGCCAAAAGCAGAGGCTTTAACCCACTGATCCACCCAGGCGCCCTGGGGGAGAACTTTTTAAGATTTTATTTATTTGACACAGAGAGAGACACAGCGAGAGAGGGAACACAAGCAGAGGGAGAGGGAGAAGCAGGCTTCCCTCGGAGCAGGGAGCCTGATGCAGGGCTTGATCCCAGGACCCTGAGATCATGACCTGAGCCACTCAGGTGCCCCTTGAGGGAGAATTTTTGCCTACAATTTACAGATTCAGATGATCCTAATTTCTGAACTACATCTGAATAGGAGTAGAATATTTTTGAATAGTCAAAACCATCTGACACCAAAGTAAACTGAATTCAGGTCAAGAACAATATCTACCCCCCATCTCAACGGAATAGCAGTATCTATGCCATAGTTCCTAAAACAGTGAGTACAAAGAGGCTTGTGCTTCTCAGAGTGGGGGACCCTGACCTCAGTGCAGTCTGTTTCACTACTGACATCCAGCAAATTTTTGTTCACATAAGGCTTTATCATAGGTTCATCTTCTAACAGTTTTGCGGGAGAATAGCACTTTTCATGCCAATTCATCACAGAATGCCTACACTGTGATAGGCATGTGGACTCGGATGTCAAGAAGCTTACAGCTTTGGTAAGAAAAACAGGAATATGAGGGACTCTAATGCAAGGCAGAATGTACTCGGTGCTTTAATAGAAATACCATGTATCAGAAAAATTGTGATGGTACAGTGATCCAGTCTGATCTGGGATCTAACCAGAGAGAGTTCTCCAGAGTCCTAAGCTCTGGTCTTAACTTCCACCCACATTCCATTTCAGGGCAGACACATCTGAGTTGATGAAATCTGGTCAGTCATAAACCTCTCTTTAGAGATAAAGTCCATGTTGTGATGAGATGCTGCATGGGATTCTCAGGACTCCTGCTTGCAGGGAGCTGGGGTGGACGGGACTTGTGGGGACCACTGAGGGGACAGTCAGTCAGGTTGGGGTAGACAGTGTTGATTTGTCCCATGGACATAAATGCAGCTCCATCTCCACTAGCTCTCTGCCAACAAGCAAGGCAAAGAGATTAGTGTTGGTGGGGGGGGGCGGTGTAAACAAAGGGACAGGCAGGTTTAGGAAGGACAAACCAATGATTAGGCTTTCCTTCGTTGACTTGGGAGGATATGGATCAGCAACAGGATCAGAGTGTCTTTTGTCTAATTAAACATCAGCTTTTCCTCCTACTGTTGGTAGGATCTCTTCCTCTGAACTTGAAGTACTTCAGAGAGAAAGCTGTGGCATGCTGAGCCAGATGCCAGCTTTGTCTAGGAGAACAGCATGGGTTTTTAAAAATAATTGCATGAAAAGATAGCACTTGTGATCAGTTTACCAATACCTTGAGGTGGAAATGGCCTGAGGAGCACAGTACAGGGTATGTCACAGGGGGACACCCATAGGCAGTGCCTACAACACTGTAGGCATTCCACAAATCTTTATTCAGCCAAATTATTGCTGAGATACTAAGCAAATGGGGGACAGCTGCTTCCCAAGGTCAATGCTGTCCTCCAGAAGGCTAGGAGGAACTCTTCATGTGTTTCGGTCCTTGGGGACGCCCTCGCAATCAGCAGACAGTGATTCTCATGTTCTGTAGCAGGGAGGGCCTCCTGCTGCTGGGAGGAGAGACGTGAGCTCTGGAGCAGCTCACCCAGAGACCAGAGTCTAAGCCCTCTGCCGGCCACATCGTCTTCAGTTGAAAAAGGTGAGTATACACGTCCACTACTTATCTGTTTCTCTTTACGGACGTTGCCACTTTCACCTTCAAGACAGGTCCGTGAGGTATTGCTATTTCAGTAGGAAAAATGAGGCTACTGGTTCTTTTCATGCACATCAGTGTGGAAACAGGACCTTTCCAAGGTCATTTCAAAGTCATTCCCAGGTGGGGTCCCCCCACGAATCTCCTCTCTGCTCACTGTTTAGTTGTCGAAGCCCGGTTCACGTGCATGTGTCCCCGCGTTTTTTCCCACCCAGCTCTAATTTTGTTCGCTTTGTTCTCCATGTGCAGGAAGTCAGTGAGCTGGGATTAGAACACGGCTCTATGTTCAACCCACACCTCCTTCCTTCGTCCTTGTTCTACTGCCTGCCCTTGACCTTCCCCTCTGGCTTGTTCAGTCACAGGAAGGAAGCCTGAAGGGAGAGGCAGCTGTTTTCATAGACTAAAAATGCCTCCCACGAAAGTATACCCAAGGGCCGTGCTCGTTTCCAAGACCAGTTCTGACAGCTAAGAAGGCCAGCGCCCAGCTGGCACACTCCAATCCCTTTGTCCTGTCACCTCCTGCCACATCAAGCCTTTGGCACAGTATTGGCTATGCAGCCGCTGCCAGGCCTCCACCAGGTCTGCCCAACCCACAGTGGGAGGTGGCCAACATGTTCAGGGTTGATAGATTGGTATGGGGCCATACTTTCCTGGCCCCCCCCCCACCCCATGGAGGCAAGATTTGGAGAAGCACCCCCATCCATCCTTCCTCTTGCCTCCACTCTGCCTGCCACCTCTGACCTCTGATGAACAAGCTCTCTGTCCCCCTGCAGGCCCTCTCACTGCCCAGGAGGAAGCGTTCTGGGCCCACCGCCCCTGGTCTTCTCTCTGCTTTTAGAAAGCGCTAATCTTGAGACAGCAAGTCTGTACAGTTTGGCCTGAAGCTCCCTGACCGCACCCACATACCAGGGCAGGGCCAGCTCAGGCACTTACCTGAGCTTTCCACACAGTGGGCCGGGCTGGCCATTGGGCACTAAAGGCCGCCTGGCTGCAATGAGCCTTTACAAAGCAGCGTGGCTCCAAAGCAGTTGGCTAGAGTTTATTCCTTGCCCCTTAGGAAAGAAAGACTGTAGCTGAGGGGTGTGGAGCCCAGAACTTCTCCATAAGCAGATCATGGGAATAAAAAAAAAAAAAGTCAATGCCAAAAAAGTTCTTCAGTCAGCCTATCAACGAAACAAAATTCACACGAGGTTCTAAGCTCCATGCTCAGAAAAAATCAAAACCCATGGCAATGGGTGGCAATTATGCCTAGATGAGGCAGATCAGAGAAGATGCTAGAGCCTCTTCCCAACCCTCACTGACCCACTACGTAGGTGTTACAACGGCTCTCCCTTCTGATGCCTCTTTTTTACCAGCTGCAGAATGGGGTAAATACTATTTTAAAAAAGGATTTTGAAATCGGTTTTAAGGATTGTTTGGCTGGTGGAGCTGCGGCTATTATTACAGGCTATGGGAAATAATCAACATGACTTTTACTCAGCGGACTCGACTCCCTAAAGAAAATTACAGCATACAAAAAAAAAATAAAATGAGAGACCACAATGACTAAGGCACAGGAAGATGCCACAAAGGTCACAGGTGTGTAGCATCCATCCACTCAATAATAACCTCACTGGGGCGGTGCACCTGGGCTTCCGAGGCGCCTCGACCACACGGCAAATGAAGACAATTGGCAGCATAGGGCTGACCCGAGCTCGCTGCAGGTCCAGAGATACAGAGCTGTGACAGCAGTGCTGCTCCAATTTCTGGGAAGTCGCTTAGTAGAGATTCTAAACAATTCCTCCTGACCTACACTAAAAACTGTGTCCTCCTCCTCCTTCCCCTCATCTTTCCCAGCAACACAAAAACAGCTCCGTTTGTCAGTACTTAACCCACCGCCTAAAGCAAACCCATCTTGCTCCTTAGCCAGACACGGTAGAACACGCCCAGAATCCCAGCAGCCGGGCTGCCCCTCAGGTCCCAAAGAGCTGTAAATAAAGACCAAAAATAATGTTGGGCTGTTGGATACATGGTGATGCTATTAGCTAGTCCGTAGTTCAGTTTGGCCTGTATTCTGACGTTGTCATACAAAATTGCACGCCACGAGAGAGCACAGCCGGGGAGGCCATGAGAAAGTCTCCTGAACCACATCAGATGACTGCCCGCCAAGCCACCGCTTCAATTTCTCACCATGATTCATTCCATGGCATTTGTCATGGTGAGCAAATGACAGAGGGTTTTTTTCATCTCTGCTCAGTCCTTCCACTGGCTGTGCCAATTAGCCACCATCCACAGCCACTTAAATCTCGAAGCCCCTTGATTCTCTGAACTGAATTCGGACCAACTCTAGGACTCCAGCTTTTTTTGGGGGGGGGGAGTAGGGGTGGTTTCCTAACAGTACATTGAAACTCTGTTGCTAGCTTAAAAAAAAAACCAGCTTCAAATGTCATCTTTGAAATCTATTATTTTTAAGCCAACAGCTTTGGGAATCAGAATGTCAGGTCTTAAAAGTGACCTCAGAGATGATCTAAGCCAGCGGTCCTGAATCTGGGGGTTAATACCCTTGGAGGGTTTGTGGAAGGCCGTTGGGGGCCCGTGAACCTTCTAGAACACACTCAATTTTGTACGCATGTGTACTGTATTTCTTAAACGTAAAGGCACCGCAGCTTTCATTAGCATCTTTAAAAAGGACCCTGATGGCACCCACTTGCTTTCAGAGATGAGAAAACCAGCTCCTCACAAGTAAAATGGTGAGACGGCTGGAACCAGACACGGGTCGCCTGACTTTGAGCTCTTTGCACTATAGAATATTGATCTTAAAAAACCGCACAGACTTTCACTTAAACACCGTAACACATGGGCCTGAGGAGGTCCTTCTGCAATCCCACTAATCTGACGATCAAGAAACAACTTGAGTCCGAACCAGCAAAGGCGGAGAGAACACGTGTCACAGCAGGAGGGGAGCACGTGGGGAATGCTGAGCAGAAAAAGCTGAAACTCAAGCCCACGAGAAGCAAGCCCGGGAGAGACAAGCCGCGCCGAACAGAAAGGCTGGGGAGCCAGGGTGGGGCTAAGAGCAGGGCCGTGGAAGGCTCAGTGGAACCTGCCCTTCTCCCCGGTCCCCTCCAGCCCCAGTTCTGCTCTGCAGAGCGTGAACCGGAGAAGCGCTGGCCTTGGGAGTATCAGGCACGTTCAAGGAAAGAACAGAGCTGTTGCTACAAAGAGGGGCTCCACGTGAGTCCATATTCCGAACAATGGGACTCCCAGACCGCTTCCTCACGCAGTTCAGCCTCCGGGACCCAGCAGCCTGCCTTGTCCCTCTGGACTGTCTCTGGTCCGTCAACTCAACACCATCACCAGCCCACGTCCGGCTGGGAACCAAGTATCCCAGAACCCCTCTCCCTGCATGGTCCCAGGCTCCCGTTTGCCAGTGAGAGGAAGGTGCGTAAGATTTGGGAGGCAGAAGGGACAGGAACCATTATTGCAGCGCTGGATGTGGCAGGCTCACGGACATCCCCCCACCAGCTCCCACTCTCGCCCCCCCGCCCCTCCTCTGGGGGCTCCATGCCGCAGCTTCTGGAATTTTCCCGACTGCCGGCTTTTCTCACCCCAGTGCCACAAGCCCAAGTCTTTTGTGGCAATTTCGCTAGTTGTCTGGCTGCGGCTTCCAAGACCCTCAGCCCCCCAGCACCCCCTGCATCGTGGAAGCCATCACACCCATACGAAACCCTTTATTCCTGTAAACTTCGGAGACTCCGTTTGAGCCTAACTGATACAACCCCCAGCCAGAGACTAAAGGATTCATCTCCGCGGAAACTAGACCAGACCAAGGGAGGAAAAAGCCCCCAAACTGACAAATAACAACATTGGGAGTCCTCAATGAAACCGCTGAATCTCCAATAACCTTGTATTAGCTTCTACTGCTGCTATGACAAAGTACTACAAACCGAGTGGCTTAAAACAAGTTTTACTGCCTTACCATTCTGAAGGCCGGAAGTCGGATACAGGTCTCACTGGTGTAAAATCTGGGTCCGCAGAGCTGTGTTCCCTTCTGGAAGCTCCAGGGGAGGCTGCCTCCTTGCTTTTTGCGGCTTCTAGAGGCCGACTGCGTGCCTTCGGCAGCGGTGTTGCATTCTCTAACCTTCCTTCCGTAGTCACGTCTCCCACTGACCACAGCTGGGAAAGGTACCCTGTTTATAAGGACTCATGTGACTGGATTGACCCCATCTGGGTAAGGCACGTTTCTCTCCCCGCCTCAGGGTCCTTAACCAGAAACACCTGTGCAAAACCCCTTTTGCCATCTAAAGCATGTTTTCACAGATTCTAGGGATTGAGACGTGGGCATCTCTGGGAGATCCTTGTTCTGCCAATCACACATCCTAAAATGAGGCCCAGGAGTTTCTAAGTCCTGACAAGGTACAGAGTTTCCAACTGTTTTAAGGCCCCCGCCCATAAGTATAGATGGGTAGTCAAGAATCTACAGACGTTTGAGAAAACTTCTAACATAAAGACAAAATTAAAACCAGTAAAGAACCTAGAAGACACAATGTCATGACCAGAAATCGTTAAAAAGAAAAAAACCGATTTAACATCCTTAGAAACATTTCTGAATCCTCAAAACAAAACAAAATGCTAAGAAAAACATTTCAGATGTGAAAAATATATTAGCAGGAATCAGAATTCAGTGTCAAGTTTTGGAAATAGCCGGGGGAAATTTTCCCAGAAAGTAGGACAAGATCAAAACAATGAAAAACTGGAAAAGAAACAAATGGGAAAAATCATAGCCTTATTCCAGGAGGGCCAATGTACAAAAAATAAGAGTTCTAGAAAGAGAAGAGTGAGAATGAGACAAGAGAATTATCTAAGAAATAAGAGGATTATTTTCTAGAATTAAAGACACAAGCCTCCGGAATGCAAGGGACATTAAATTCTTGTCCAAATAAGTGAAGACGCCCTATCCTGGCACATAATTGTGACATTTAAACTCAAGGGATAAACTGACTGTTCTAAAACTTCTGGAGAAGAGCCGGAAATCAGCGCTGTCTCAGACTTTTCCATAACACTGGGAGTCAGAGATGGACATTACAGTTCTGTAGCGAAGACCTGGCATTAAGTAAGTACATGGAAAATTAAGCAAATTTAAAGGAAATTATTAATTTCAGAATTTAAAAAGTTTTAAAAGGAAAGGTCAAACTGCATTGCTATGTGGTCAACAGTATTGATACAACCACCAACACTAATTCTTAATTTAACCAAAAATCATGCAGTAACTAAGTCGTGAAGGCGGACAGAGTCGGGAAGCATACGAGCGAGTGGTGGTGTTAAGAGCGAAATCCTCATTTCCATAGTAGAAAAGTAAAATAAAGTCAAAACCAAGAAATAGCAGTATGAGCATTTTGGAGGGAGGAAACAAAAGAAACCCATACGCGGGCTCCGAGTGGCTGCTTTGAGGGAGGGCAGTGGACAGGCAGCCCTTCGTTATCGTAGGACTCGATGCCGCTGACTTGTTGGTCTATGGACACATAGGACATTGACGGGAACAAAAACATAAATGTAAAGAACCACCCAAATGCCCATCAAACAGATGGGTGGCTAAACAAACAGTGGTCCACCCACACGATGGGACAGGATTCAGCCTTAAAAAGGAATGAAGTGCGGACCCACGCTCCAACATGGATGAACCTTGACGTTATGCCAAGTGAAAGACACCCATCACGGAAGGCTACATACTGTGTGATTCCATCTATGAACGTCTAGAATAGGCCAATGCACAGGAAGCAAATTAGCGGTTGCCAGGAGCAAAGAGGAGGGGAGCAAAAGGGTGTTTACTTCACGGCTATGGGGCTCCTTTGGGGGCGATGGAATTAGTTGTGATAGTAGCACAATGTCATAAATGTCCTAAAAGCCACTGTACACTTTTAAAATGGTCGAAATGGTGAATTTTATGTGAATTTTACCTCAATGATAAAATCATGAACACTGTGTAATGGATTCTATCTAGTGTACAAATTCTATTTCATTTTTTCCTAAATGAGAATGGTTTACAAAGTCTCTACAACATGTTCATATATTCTTCAGTTTCAGTCAACACAGGACTATGAATTAAATTAAAGCTTTTGATGGTTTACAGTTTCCACAGTACCTGCTGATCAGTCATCATTTTGAATAAGCCAAGATGATATTTCAGGCACAACTGGCAGAAATGAATTATGTACTAACCTCAAATGTAGTATTAGAAATATTTTTGCATGCAGTTCTTCAGTAAACCTAACAGCTTGATCTCTTGTAATCTGTCACTTTGATTTCAAAGTTGAGAGGTACAGAAAATTTAAATGAATTCAGAGTTCTGGGAAGTAGTATGCTGTAAATGAGGTTACATTGTGTTTTGCTCCCTTTTCCCCAATTCCATTTCATTTCTCTCTCCTTTGGCACCCCCTCCTTTTCAACCTTCTCTATTCTGTTTTTTTTCAGTAGTCAACTATTGAAAATCATTGAGTCCTTCTGGCAATGGAGAAGAGCTGGACCCCTAAAGTCAAGCTTAGAAGCGAACCCTGGCCACTAAGATTCGAGGTCTCACGTGCGCATTACTTTCCAGAGTTCAAACCTGTTTCTGTTATTTTATGACTTTTTGGGTTCTTAGGTAGGTCACCAGGAGATTTTTAAAGTCCTGTCTTGCTTAAAGGCTTTTAGGATCTATGCAAAGCTTAAAGTCACCTGATTTTCTCTTCATTCACCCTGTTAAAAAATTCAATCAGATTATACGTGGAAGTAGGATATCTTTTCTCTTTCAAGCAACATCACTCACTTTTTCCTGAAAGCTTTACTTTCATATTATTTGTTAAGGATCACCTGGAAATGCTGCAAAGTAATGCAGCTCAATGTTTAAGCAATTAGGGAATAGGAATTTTTATTACCGTTTTACAGTTTTATTTGCAAACTGTTTACAACAATTAAGCATCTGTAGTACATGATTAATTCATTGTACAATTCTGGTAATACAAACTGATACTAAAGGAAAATCCAAGAAGACTAAGTGACTTGGCCAAGATCACACCGCATAGGAATGAAGAGAAAAGGAAATCAGTTCTCTTAGATCGACCGTTTCCATTTAAATACTTGTAAGAAAATTAATTAATTACATATTATATAAATAAAAGTTAATTTGTACCAGCATGATAATGCAAAATAACCACTGGCCAATCTGATATTTGATATTCTTATTAAATGAAAATCAAAGTTTTAGTTTATTAAAAAAGCATTATTGCTTTTTAGTAAGATAGACTTGACATTTAGAAATATTTTTAACTTAAGGTCTTATCATTTTTTAATTTGTAGCTACTCCCACCTCCCCCTCTGTAATTTCACATAATAGACTTAAAAAATATTTATTTATTTATTTAGTGTGTACGTGCAAGTGGGGGGAGGGGCAGAGGGAGCAGGAGGGAGAAAATCTCAAGCAGATTCCCGACTGAGTGTGAAGCCCAACACAGGGCTCAATCTCACAACTCTGAGCCCATGACCTGAGCAGAAACCAAGAGTCAGAGGCTTAACCCACTGAGCCACCCAGCTGCTCCTAGACATTTTTCATTAAGTTAATATAATGGTTATTTTTCCTAATAATTATAAACAAGACCTCTAAAGATCTCGGTAATATTCCTTTCTTATCTGTGAGTAGATCTCCCAGATTTGAGCAACATGTTTGTATTCTTCTCTCTTTCTACACACACACACACACACACACAGTTATGAGGCATGGTATCTACTAGGCTAGTAAAATATGATAGCAATCCTGGAATAGAAAAAGGACATCAGTGGGAAAACTAGTGAGATGTGAATAAAGTCTGACATTTAGTCAGCAGTGAAGTGCTAATGTTGGCTTCTTAGTATTGACAAATGTACCATGGTTACATAAGATCCTAATAATAAAGGAACCTGGATGAGGGACGGAAGACAACTTTATTATCTGCGCAACTTGTCTGTGAATCTAAAGTGATTCTCCAACACAATGCTTATCTAAAAACAAATTAGGTACCATAAGCAGGAAGTCTGAGTCTAGTATTAGGAGCTGTAATAGTCATCACTTGCTGCCTAACAAGTAACCCCAGAATGTAGTGGTTTAAAATGAAAAAATTTATTATGTAACAATTTCTGTGGGTCCTCCAGTTCAGGGTCTCCCAGGGCTGCAGTCAAGGTGTTGGCTGGAGCTGCAGTCCTCCCCACACTTGTTGAGAGAGGACTCATTTCCAAGCTCATGTGGCTCTAGGCAGGTAAGACATCAGTTCCTTTCTACCTGGGCCTCTCCACTGGGCAGTTCCTGACATGCAGGTGACTTTCCTTAGGGAGAGAGAGAGAAAGAGTGAGTGAGTGAACACAAAAGCATGACAGGATCAGCCCATTCGTAACCAAATGCTGGAAGTGACTCCTCACCTTAGTCGTATTCTTTCCAAGAGAAGTTAAAGTCACTTGGTCCAGCCCACGCGCCACGAGAGGGAACTGCAGCGGGCGTGAACACCAGCAGGTGGGGACCAGTGGAGGCCATGTTAGAGGTTGCTTGGCCTGAGAAGCACGCCCATCACTACATCAACGACTATGAAAAGAACAGTACTCAGTAAGAGCATAGGCACAGGAAGCAGAGAGATCTGGGTTCGTACGCCTGCTGAAAACTTGATAGTTACGTGATCGGGGGAACAAATGACTTTGTTCTTTGTGGTTTGTTTTCTCATCTGCAAAATGGGAATGATGATAATTATAGTACCTGCTTCCCGTAAATAAATACCTATCTTTATTTTGAAAGTTAGAGTAAATTAGAAAATTTATGTAAAATTCTCAGCAAGTGACAGGAACAAAGGAAGAGCTCAGTGTTGGCTGCTATCATCATCATCAGTTTATTATCCAAATTAGAATCCAAATCTAATGTCAACACATTGTGAAACTCCAGGCAAATGACTTAACTTTTCTGTGCTTCTACTTCCTCATCTACGACTTGGGCGAAATACTACCCACCTGGCAGTGCTGCTGGGCATGATGGGCAGTTGGCACGCAGTTGGCACGCAGTTGCTATAAATTATGATTTTTAATGGGTGCAGTCTGCTCGGCAAACATTCACTGCCTGTTAAGAGTTGGGGCACATCTGTTTTCATGGCTTTGCTGTTCTCTAAAACGGGGACAAACACCCTTCCATAATAATTATTCTCCCCAAGGCGAACTCATTAAATACATCAATTCCTAATACTTACGCACAGAAGAAAAAAAACAACACATGGATAATCCATAATGGAATGTACACCAAATTAAAGAGTTTTAGAAAACGATACATGCCCTCTGAAGCAGGCTTACTGTCCTCTATTTAATGTAGGTCATCCCTGAGAGCAGTTTTTATTCCCTGTGCATCTGGCAAATGAAAATGGGAGAGAAACCCTGAACTGGCTAAAAAGAGGAAGCACAACCCAGAAGGAACATTTGCTCTAGAAGGTCCTGCAGGCCTCTGTATGAATTGAACATACAGGGTGTGTTACCTCCCGCCCCTCTCAAACGCAAGCATCTTACAGGCCGGCAGAGAAGACGGGGAAGCGAGTAAGTCATCCCAGGACAACATGGAGCATGCCATCAAGTTCTAAAGGACAGAGAAGGAAGCCACTGCCAGGGCTCTAACCCTCAAAGCAGAACACCAAGTGAAGGCCTCATAGACACACACACACACAAGCTGAGGGCGCGAGAATTAGCTGGAGTGCCCAGGCAGAGGAGGAGGAGGAGGAGAGGACCAGGCAGAGGAAACAGGGTACGCACACGTCTGGGAATGTAGAGGTACCGAGAAGGGAAACAGCAGCAAAGGGCCGGGTGAGCTCAAGAAACAGGCCGGGAGACGAGTGCAAATCATGAAGGATGGAAAGGAGCAAGGTCACTTGCGTGCTTCAGAAAGATAATTGGTAGAAACACGGAAACGGGACTGGAGGTGGGAGGTGGGACAAGAAAACCACTGAGGAGGCTCAGGGGTGAACTGTAAAGACTGGAGGAAGAACAGCCACAGGACTTGGTGAGGAGGGTGTCACGGGGCAGTGGGGTAAGGGAGCGAGAACCGTCCTACAAGTCAGTGGTGTCTAGCCGTAACCATGGGGTGCAGCAGGGGGAGTGCGCAGAGAGATCAGGCATGGCTTTGGCATGTTAAATGGAGCCAGGTTTAGAATAGCGGGTGGGACTATCTAGGAGCCACTGAAAACATGGCAACGAAGAGTTCTGGAAAACTCTCTGTAGCTAGAGCCCTAGTTTGGGGGAAATCAGTACCTTGCGGTGTATCTGGAGCCAGGGGAGTGAGCAGGCTTAGTCAGGGAGGAAACCCAGAGAGGGTTTGGGGGAAACAGTGACCACAAGACAGCAAAAGAAGAAGGGACATGACCTCATTTGCTGTGGGTGGTAGAAAGTTTTGGCTGCCAATTCCAAGTGTTTTCCCAGACAAAGAAGAAGGTCAACAGGAGGAAGTGGGCGTGAGAAGGGTAGGGAAGGCAGAGAGGCCTGAGCTCTGTTGAGCAGCACATTGGTCACTCGTTAGGCCACACAGTTTCTCCAGAAAAGCAAGAGTGTAAGTACAAGGCCTGGCATTCCGCCGGGGGCCCCCTGCCCGGGTCTCTGGGATGCCGCGTGGAGACACGGGGTGGTAGCAGCAGGCGGACCTTGGGCTAGATCAGTACCTGTGGGCACGAGCAGGAGGGATGACCCCCGGGAGCTCAGTCTGAAGCCTTTTCTCCCTGCCTTGCTCGGTTCGAGAACACCAGTGCTGTTTTTTTTAACCTCACCACTTCCCTTCCATGGTAAGAAGGTATAATTTAGGAAAATAGTTCAAATACAACCTCTGGCTTTCTTTACCTTGTTTTCTGACGGAACTGAGCCAGATTCACTTAGTTCTGTCCTAGACACAGAAACCTAGTTATCTGTACCATTCTTCGTCACGTGCCTTGTTAGAGTGAACTTCTAGCTTGCAACTGACCTGGGTGAACCATGGAATGAGCTCACCGCCAGGCAGGAGAGGGTTCGCAGATGAGGTCATGCATGCACGTCACTGGCAAGATAATTTACTCCCTTGCTGCTCCTTTCAAATGACCCGAGGCAGTTTTTTATTTTATCCGTTTTTTTCTAGGTATCTAGCATCCAAACAAATCCTCAGAAATGAGCCATCTGCTAACAGCTAACCAGTTATCAGCATTATAACGCACGCAATTCAGGGCAGTGAGACTCAACTTAAAAACCAAAGCACTACTTCGATGTTTCTGCTCCGTATTTCCATTTTTGTGGTTGTTATTCGTGGCCCCAAAGGTCATCGGTAACATTTCTCTCCTTTCATCGGCGGCACGGTGCTCTTCCCCAATCATTATAACCGATTTCAGATGGTGCTAGAAAATTCTATTGACTCTGAACACCAAAAGAAATCAGTCATCCTCTAAGGGGCCACAGGAGGACGTGAGGGTCGGGAGGGACCAAGGTGGGATAAATCCACCATATGTTTGGCCCTTGAACCCTCACACGATGGAGTCTGTCCCGCAGAAGGATTATCACACAAAACAAGTATGCAGTTCTACTGGTAAAGATATCCGTATAATGAGCTTGTTGAATGTGACACCACGCCCGGCAGGGCAAGGAGCGTGTCAGCTGCGTCAGGCGGACTCCCGTGGCCTTTCAGATACTCAGGGGCTGTCCCACTCACTCCTTTCGCCACTGGCAGTGCAGCTGGTCTCCCCCAAGAACACTGATTTCAAATGGTGCTAGACAATCACTATTTAAATCTAAACCACCATATGAAACCAGCTTCCTGAAGAAGCTTTATGATCTATTTTTTCTTTAGAATGCTCTCTTATAGTAGGCTCCAGACAACCTAGAAAGGAAAACATTGAAACGTGGCTGCGGCTATTTCACTCTGTGGTCTGAGCAGAGCTTTTGTGAATCACGGATGCGTATACTGTTATCACCAAATCTGTGGCCGGGGAGGGGGACATGCCTGTGACTCTTTATGCTTGATCTACCCAGACATAGGCTCAGTTTTGTCACCCAGAAGCAAGGGGACACGTCAACCCCTTTACTCCTGATGGGAAGTCAAGGGCGATCCTTTACTCGGGTGAAGAAACGGTTCTTCCAGGTGCAGGATCTCGAGGACGTGGTGCTGATGGACTTGACCGCGTACCTGGAAAGGGGACACAGTAAGTGCGTGGTCTGGGAGAAGCTAGAGAAAACACTTTCCTAAACCTTACTTTCTCTTTGGGACAGTTTTGTTTGATTCAAAGGCTTACTCTGATTTTAGGGTCCAAGGAGGACAACGGACTAGCTCAGAGGCAAAGTTACAGGCTGATGCTAATGAGATCCTAAGGTTTTTTCCCAAGTTGGAATTCCTTCGACCACATCTATGAGTTAAAGATTTTTGTTAGCTTAACAAGATTCTCCTCCTCTATAACCCAAAAGTCAGGCTTTGACCTCTTGATTTTCCTTGGCAGATTATTTTTTGCTGGTTTTCTCCTTCCCACTATGGTTCCCAGTGTCCTTTGATTAGGAAGACTGTTGTCATCCCCCTTAGTGTTCTTTCTAAGAATCTAAGAAGATACTTCGTGCATCCAGGCTACGGGCCACCTAACTAACAGGATGGGCATTCTTCTTTTAATTGTTATGAAAAATTTCAGACATACATTAGAATGACAACAAAATGACTTCCTAAATTCATCCCACCTCAGTTCATTTTTGCCATTTTTGCTTTAGCTGTGCTACGTTTATGTAAAGAAATGTGCCTATTTCTTGGCTGGACTGTTTGAAAGCAACCATCCCAACACTCTGTTCCTAACTCGCTGAGCAGGTCTAAAAACACGGGGTCATTCTTCTACATAATCATATTACCTTTACCATACCTAAGAAAATGAACAATTCTTAGTATCCTCTACTACCCAGGCCTTAAGGAACTTTTCCCATCAGCCCAGCTTCCATCAGGGCTCAGTCATTCAGACTCTTTTTAACCTAAAATGTTCCCCTCACCTTTCCTTGGCTTTATCATGACAGCGCCACCTTGTGAAGACAGGTTCTAATCCTGGTGGCACCATTCACCGAGTCTGTCTTTTTTCTTGGCTTAAATAAATCCACCAAATTTCCCAGGTTCCCCTCTGGACTTTCCTCATGCATCCTCTTCATGTATCACCTGCGAGGAGCATGGGAAGAACATCCAGTTCCAACAAGCCTGTGACTGATGTTTTCAAGTGGTTCAGCAGGTGCCAAGTCAGGAGAGGGAGGGGGCTCGGCTTAGGTCTGACGAACGTTCTCACTCCTGACTCGTCCTAGGAGAGCCCGACATGAACTCCTCCTCCTTCAAGGAAAAACATCCACCAAACGGGATGTTCAGGACACTCCTGGTCCCGGGCTGGTTTCTCCGTCCTCTGTATGTAAGGGGATGACCGTGATCACGGGCTTACAAGGACACACAGCGATCACCGCGACAGAGATGCCATGAACAGCTCACGGACTGTGAAGGAATGCAGCTACTCTGTGAGGCGACAGGCAGTTAGGCACCTGTTTCAACCGGATAGTCAATTCAAGCATTTAAACCTAAAAAAGTACCGAGACAGAAGAATCTCTGTAGCCCTTCAATAACTAGTTCATGAATTTTGGGACTCATTTAGATATCCACTGTCTCCCTCTGTGTGTGCCATTAGAATGCATAATATCAGTATTGACGCGTGCAAGATTATTCTCATCAGTTCAAAAAAATCCAAAATCTGAATGGAAAGTTCTGCTTTTTTTTTTTTTTTTTTTAACAAATGACTAGTCACAGCTTTTGCCTACTACCAGTTAGAAGTGTTTTTCAAGTGACTGACACTTTAGTTATGGGGACGATTTTTCCTAAAGCATGAATTTCTTCCTTTTGCTTGTGTGTGATAAGATCATACATATCTCCCACCTCAGAGGCATGTCACACCCATATACACACTCACGTACTCTGTACACAACCTTCTGGTTTGGCTCCCTTAACAGAAACAGATACGGTAGGCTTTCCGCATTCTACCTTACGCCTGCTTTTCAAAACGCTCGGCAGAAGAGCGAAGGTGGGTATGCTCTCTTGCCTCTATCTCTGTCTCTTCCTGTGAGCGGTCTGCCAAGGTGTTTTCAGCAGAAAGGACTTAGTAAGCACAGCCATTAAACACACTGCTCTGCAGTTTTTAAGCCCTTGGGGAGAAACTGAGGTACTGAGCTGGTAAGTCTAAAATGACTGAAAACATGCTGAAATAGAGGTCTTGAGTTCGGGCCTCTGTTTTCACATCCTCTTCCAAACCACGAGGCCAGTGTCTTGAAAATAAGTCTACGTGAGGAGACTGGTGACCCAGGTAACACCGTGGGGGGCGGGGGGAGCTACGCTGTTCGCTAGTAGGAGATGAAAATGAGTAAGGTGATGAAATCAATAGGGGCTCCTTCATTCTCCTTCCAGGACGTGCACAGGGAAGCAGGCGGACAGCGACTGACTCCCTAACTTGGGTGAAGAAGTATCTAGATACTCTGGTGAGTCTTTCGGTGACGTTCAACGACCGGGAAGGACGGGCGTCCGTGAACACAGGCAGGCTTCCGTGCCTCCGTGTCCTCCCATCTCCGACAATCAACCTGATTGTTCTATATTTTTAGGCCAGGATGCGGGGAGGGCTGAGTTTCTGTAACTTGGGGTGTTTCTATTTTTAACCAGCCACCGTTTGAAGGTCCTGTACCTTTTGAAAGGAGCGTTTGTTGGGCAGTTCTTTCTCACCCACAGAACACACACCTAGAATTGCTCAACTCTCCATCCCAGCATTAACCTAATTACCTTCAAGAGCAAAATTCCTTCCTCGGCGTCTCTGGAACCCCAGGTCCTGAGGATGGGTCTCCATCTCAAAATCCAGTCTGTACCAGCAGAGTTCGTGCTGTTTTTGGGCAGGCTTGCCCCTTTGCGGTTTTCCTTCCAAATCTGATAGGAAAGTTGGAGCCGGAAGCCGTGAATCAATACACCACACCGCTAACTCCGGTGTGGCCAAAGCGGAACCGAGCAAGCACATTGTTTTCACTGAAGCGGAATGCCAGTCCCTTCTTGCATGAGCAAGCTGGATTAAGAGAACCTCCCTGGAGGCTTGAGGATTTCACAAGAAGGCTGTATCTGCCTATGACACTTCTTTAAGAATGTGGCTGCAAAATGTTGCGGACCTCAGGACACGGCAGTCCTAACTTGAGTACGTAGGCCAGACTGGAAAGGCGAGCTGGGTCACTCCGTTCTAAGTGATTCTCTGGTTGACTTGCACGCCTTGAAAGAATGCTTTTCTGCAAGAAGCAGACGAATGAGCGGTGCAGGATCTGGGGCAATGATGGGGTCTCGGGCATTTGCTGGATTTTTCTGAGCCTTGGTATCCTGAGCTGGAGGATGGAGATACACACTCGCATGCTGGAGTGGTTGTGAGGGTCAGAGGGAATTCAGTACATGGAGAGAGTTGATGGTTTTTTAAGCACTACACACTTATTTGTCATTTTATTGGATGGGTCAGAACTCTGGAGTGCCTTTCCAGGGTAAACGCCGAAATCACCTCAGAAGTAGACGGGAAGGCATTCTGAGAAATACAGAGAGCTTCCATTTGGGGAACGCCTCCTCCGTGCCAGGCCCCGTGCTTTGTGCTTTCTGTGCATCTTCTCAACATTCGCCATCGCCCACCAAACAAGGCTGGAGGTATCTCCCTTTTCCAGGTGAGGGAACAGAGATTCAGAGAAGGGACGTGACTTGCTCTTGGTCACAAAGCTTACAAATGGCAAATCCAAGCCCCGATGCGCCCAATTCCCAGCCCAGGTTTTTAGCCACCACTCCTCTCTGCTCGGTGCTTTATAGACACTGTCCCGGCTCATCTTCCTTCCACGGTGGCCTGGACCTCTGAGCACACACAGGCTCTGGGTGCCAGGGTTTCATCAATGAGCAAATCAGTAAAACCAGCATTGGTTCTGATTGGCAGAAGCAGCACCAAACAGCCCACTGAGCAGGAGGAGAAAACCTGGAAATGGGCAGGACCTGGCCAGCACTGAAGGGCCAGGCTGCATTTCTGACTTGCAGTGTGGCCTAGAGCAAGTTACACTTTCTCGGAAGCTTCGTTTTTTCATTTATCTCAAGGGAGCTCAAGTCAGAGAAGCATGGTGGGTGAGCCCAATAGATCCTGCATGCAATTGCGACAGGGCTAAAATACCGGTTCCAAAATACAGCCCAGCCATTTCTCCCTCTGCAGTTCCCGTTTCCGCAGGGCAGGGGGGTGGGGAGGAGCCGTGCAGGCTTCTGGATGGGGTGTCGAGCTCTGCAACTAGCTTGCTCCCCGCACTGCCTTGGGTGAGTTACTTTGACCCTGGGCCTCAGTCTCCTCACCTGTTGAATCGGGGTTACAGCAGCACCTGCTGCACAAGGTTGTGAGAACTAAGATACAGAAGGAAAAGCAACCTGAGTTAGAAAGAGCACACGGTAAACATTCAGTAAATGACGGCTATGATGCCAGAAATAAGAAATGGCACTTCCTCCAGCACGTCGTTGGCAGAGATGTGTCTAAGAGACATGTCACAGTTTGTAATGGCAGGACTCACAGATTCCGCTTGCATCCGTTTTGCTGTACGTGGATGCACTCCAGAGTAGCTAGCTACAGAGGTGTATGGAGAACACTCAAATCTGAGAAACACGCCCTGGGGTGTTCAGATGGCATCTCCAGCTGAATTAACTGAAATGAGTATTTTCAGTATTTTCTAATTTCTCCTCCTGTTCCCATTCTCAGACCTGAATACAGGATCAATACCCTTGCTTTTAAGCAGGAGTTTATATCACAGACTCTTTCCAATAGTAAATCGGGAGCTGAGTGTTTAAGAGAAAAGGTATAGAGATCAAACGCTGATGACCATTTAAAACAGTTTTACGGGGGAATCATCCAGGAACAAAATAAAACAGAACTCCCTTAAGGCTGATTTATGAGCACAGGCCTCTACTTACACAGGGATGTGAACGCAATCTGTTGACAGATATTTTCCAGACTCAGAAATCCTCAGGAGGCATTTGTTCATGAGACTGGCACCTGGAATTTAAATGACAGTATGAACCCTTAGGAAATATCCCAGAGCAACAGAGGAAGTAAAAGTCAGTTGTTTTCTCTTGTTGCTTCACCAATGTCCTAAAGAGATGAATTAAAACAAAACAAAACAAAAAACAAAAAAACGAGAAATAAACGGCACCTTCTCTTTCCTGCCTAACACACAGAGGTTGTGGGGAAGTTCCTGTTCCGTGAGGGGCCTCCTGCTGGTGTTCTCTCTGTCGTGGGGGCCGCTGCTATGGAAACCGTCTGCCAACAAGAACCCCTGCGTTTCGCAGACTGTCAGGGTTTGCTCAGCAAGATGTCATACGAAATAATAAATGGTATAAGCTTCTAGCTCCAAGTTGACTCGGCAACCTCATGGGGCACGGCCCGGGCTCCTGACGGCCAGCAGAGGGCAGCACTAGCCTGCAAGTACCACCCCACCACCGCAGAGGCGGGCAGAGGGCGATTTAGAACTGAAACCGCAAGACTTTCTCCCCTCCGTGGTCTGTCTGACTTTAAAGCAGGAATGCACCTTTCACCACATCACAGAAGAGGAAGCCCGTTAGAGGTCTTCGTTTCTGAAAGACAATCATTCAAGGGCATTTTAGTCTTCTGACATGGGACCTGCCATAGCCAAGGCGGGGGGTGGGGTGAGGAGTGCCTTTGTAAGAGCTCCAAGGAGGGATCCTCACGAGGGGCTTACAACCCATAAGTTCACACCGCACCCCGCGAGAGGCTGAGTGACTCAGCAGTGTGATGAAGAGAAGTCCCGACTTGTCGAGTTACCACCTACTGCAATGTCTAAGTTAATGATTACACTGCCACAGAGGAACTTAAACACAGCTGACGCCACAGAGCAGGCCGCACTTACTGGGGGACGAGGTGATACTGCCTCAGTCCAGGCATCGGAGCTGACCGACTGTGGTTCACAGGTGTGCTCTTTAAGCCAAGTTCTCCCGAAGATGTTCTCTAAGTGACTGCCCGGGCACCTGAAGATGTCATCAAAGCTGGGACCTATTACTTTGGGTGAATTCTTGAGAGCTGGGACTGAAATTCAAGGAGGTCTTGACAAGAGCAATGGCTGAGAGAAGCCACAGTTATATTCAATACTGTTTTGCAACAGAAAAACGCATCTAAAAAATTCAGTTGGAGAAGTACAAACAAGAAGGAAGGTCTGTCTGTCAGGGTAAACATAAAATTCAAACCAATGTGGACTATTAGATCACACACAATTCTGAAATATTTAAATACTGTTATAAAATAATAACATGTTTCCACAATTGTCTGACCACAAAAATGAGGATAGGACCCAAAGTCAGAGAGGAGCTCTTTCCCTTTTCAACAGTAAAGGAGATGTAGGCCAGACTGTAAGGAATTGCCAGGCAGGCTGCTGTTTTCTGGAGCTTTTCAGTATTTGGAACAGCATTTGGAATAGTTCGTTCAAGCTGCTGAGAAGTCCGGTTTTAATTGACCTTGTCCTATAAATGCACATGATAAGGCCTGATTCTGAGCATGCTGCTCCCACCCTTGCCACGGCTCCTCTGTGAGTACTCACCTGCAGCCTCCTCAGGTTCAGATGTGCACTATTTACAGACAGGAGCACCAGAGCACAAGAAGGTTTGGTTAAGAACACTGTAGGAGTTAGTAATAGGTTTTCTCAATTACGAGGATAGGAGTTTGACAAATGCATTTTCAGCTTCCCACTAGCATCCCTGCCTCCCCTTATGAGCACTGGAAATCTGTGCCTTCCACAGTGGCTCTTGGTGGTTCCCATCGAAGTGCAGGGCTGAGGCGTGTACCAAACCTATCCCCACAGGGGAGAGCAGCAGCCAACGGGCGTGCTTCCCCACTGGGATTCCTGCAGCTTTCCTGAAAGGGAGTCAAGGGTCAAGCTGCCCTCTCAACAGGACAGCCTTGGTCCCAGAGGGCCCCGAAAGGAATCATCCCCTGAACCTTCAAGGTCTTAGAAGGAGGCCTCTATCAACCCCTAATTAGAACCAAACCTACCAATAAATATCTTTTCCTTTGGCTTTCCTCACCAGCCCCTGCTTGTCTGAGTTACTATGCTTACATGCTGCCTATTTATTATTTTTTATTTCTTTTTAATTTATTATTATTTATTTAATTACTTATTTTATTATTATTTTATATTTTATTTATTATTTTTTAAATTAAATTTTATTTCATTATTATTATTTTTTTAAAGCAATAGAAGTTAATTAAGTGAAGATACAGAAAAAGCTCTCAAGAGTGAGAGGGGTCCTGACAGGGTTGCCCTAATTTTTTAAATTTTTTGAAATTTAAATTCAATTAATTGACATATAATGTATTATTGGTTTCAGAGGTAGAGGTCAGGGGGTCATCAGTCTTATATAACACCCAGTGCTCATTACATCATGTGCCCTCCTTAATGTCCATCACCCAGTTACCCCATCCCCCCACCCGCCTCCGGCTACCTTTTTAATGTCAAGTGCAATGAAGTGACTGCCCATTTAATGGCACATTTAAACTGGAAATAGAGGCAAGCAGCATAAGGCTGGGGACCAGAAAGACCTGGATTCAAACTCTCCCTCGGTCTCCTATAACACAGCTTGGACAAGCAATTTACCCCTTTCTGAGCTTTGGTTTCTTCATATTTGAAGTGGAAATCATAATGTTAATTCTCAGAGTTGTGAAAATGTAACTAACTCAAATAAACCGCAAGGTACGTAGATCTTCAACAAATGTTAACCCTGCTCCTGCATTCCCCGGCGGGAATAGCACATCTAATGTTCTGGATACAATGTCCAAAGACAGATACAATCAGCGTGTACCCTTGGGGAAGACTACCCTAACGTCAGACATCAGTACACAGAGGCTGTTGGTCTGGGGGCTTCTCTCAGGGGAAAGGGTACCATACACATCAAGGATGTGCCAACAGGGAAAAGACATACATTCTGGAACTGGGATGAGGAAATGCCAACATTTCCAGCCACCTATTCCCGCACGACTGATTTGCAGAGCTGACCACGTCCCAGGAGCTGTATGAGGCTCAGAGGGTATGTGTGCAAACAAGGCAGATGAGTGTAAGTAAACACATGGGCGGATGAGGACAGAGCGTAACAGGACCCCAAAGGAAAATGGCGTGCGACAGGGCAAACCCAGGAGGCTCCCAGTACGGGGGTGGGGCATCACACTGGGACAGTCACACCCTTCACAGGGCGACTAGTCGACAGCAGTGCGGGAGGCCACAAGTCCCTGCTCGACACGACTGATAAAGACAGATCTGTTACGATGGATCGACTGGCATTCCCTGATGGCCTCCTGAGAGCCCAAGCACTGTGCTAGACGCTACTCGAAAAATACGTAAGTAAATGACGGGACTACTTTTGTGTGGGACCTTCAGCTGTGGAATGAAGTCTAATGTATGCCACAGCGCTGAAGCATGCGACAGAGACAAGGGTCATTTAAGATTAGATGAGCTTGAGACAGGCTGACTAGTCCAGGGGCTTTGAAGAGGAAAGGGGCCTCAGCCGGGCTCTGCAGGGTGGTCTGAGCAGGTGGGAAAAGAGGGAGGGTTGCAGGGAGGGGCTGGCACATGGTGTTAAACGTAGCAAGGAGGCGACGATGGATGAGAACAGGGAAGCCACTGCCATCTGGAAGGGGGACCTTCGGGGAGTGAGACTGCAGAGGGCTTAAGAGAACACTGGATTGCAGGAGAGAGAGACAGTGCACTCGCACTGAGAATCTGGGCATCAGGGACAGCACGAGATGAGAAAAAAACCATGAAATGTAGACGAGTAGGAGACACAGATGTCCGGTAGGCCCCAGCACGTGGGAAGCACTGGAGACACAGGGCGGGACAGGGTAGCGGTCCTCCCGGGAGCTGGCGGGCTGGCAGGGGTATGGACAAGTCAACAGGCGGGATCAAGCCAAAGGAGAGGTACTAGGAAACAGGAAACTGCGGGGACTGTGGGAGCCACAGCGGAGGCCCCAGACTCTGGGGTCACAAGAAGCCTTTGCGAGGGTCTCCCATTCTCTGTCTCGCAGAGGAACGGGCAAGAAGAGATGGGGGTGGTCATTTGCTGTGGGGTTCCTAGAGGGGCTGGGGGCCCCTTTCTCAGGATGCCTCGACGAAACGCAGCTTCGGCTGGGGACAGAACGGACCGAATGATACCCTGTAAAATGCCCGCCGCAGGACAGCAGTCCCGTTCCCTGACCCCAAGCCTGGAGCAGGCCAGTGGGAGAGGACCATGTCCCAGGACACTGAACCGCACTCACGCCAAGGTGAAACACAGGCGAGCGGAGTCGTTTCCGCCAGGCTGCGAGCGCCGGGGCCATTCACTCGGACTGCCGGAGAACAGCAGCAGGGGAGGGGGGCTCTCACGGCCTCTCCCCTGTCCCCACTGCCTCCCACAAGAAGACCCTGAATCCAGCAGCACCCCCAGGAAAAACCAGCCAGGGCGGGTGAAGGGGCGCGCTCATCCAAAAGGAACACAGAAGTCTTAAGGAAACAACACAAGATGCTTTCTATTCCATCTTTCCCAGCTTCCTGTGTAATTTTCTGCTAGGAACATTCTACCCATGGCTTAAATTTCAAACACTTGCTAGATGATAATTTTTTTTAAGTACATACAAATATAATGAAGCCGGAAAAAAAAAATCCAAGGTGGCTTTAAGCCAAAGCACTGCCCGCAGGCCAGGGTGCACTCACGCCTGCGCGGCATGGGACCGGCCCCAGCCCCCGAACCAGTGGTCCCGGGGAAGGCCACGTGGACCCAGGACACCCCACAGCCAAACATCACACCCGCCTCGCTCTGTGCAAAATGAACCGTCCCCCTTAACAATGAAGACGATACAGGTGATGGGGGGGAGGCTGGAGGGTTGTTATTTCTGTCCAGAATCACGCTAAGAAGCTAAACTCAGATGGTCTTTCCTCCTCATTGTCTCCACGGGCCGGAAGGAGGGAAAGAGTGGCCCTTGTTATTACTAGGACTAAGAACAATTCCCTCCTATGCGAAGATCTTGTTGGGAGATGCTTCACCTATGACATATTTTAGTTTACACTCTTAGGGCAAAATGCGTTTTGTAATAATCATGCCATTAACGTAACAAAGCAATTAATTTCAGCTGCTTGACTGCTTCCTGGAAGGAAGGGTGCAGGATCTGCTCCCCAGGAGGGCTCGTGAGCAGGAATGTGGTGCAAAGCCCGGCTCGCTCACTGGCTTTCCCCCTTAAGATAGATTCTTTCATCCCTTGGTTCAGGTTGTCGCCCTTCTACAAATAAAGGCAGCATCCTCTTCCTAGGCCGTTGGGGCAGCCTCTGGGAGAGACCCGGTGGGGACCTGCCAGGGGCCTGCCCTGTGCTCTTCTGGCTCCTGTGGAAGGTGCAGGTGGCACGGGGTCCGCAGGAGAAAGGGTCCTGACCGTGTCAGTGGGCCCGGCAGGGTCACCAGCTCACACCCTGGCTTCTGGGGGAACGAATCTTTCCTGGGGCTTTCTGGACACCCTCAAGTCCTCTGCCCGGCGGGAGGCTGTGCCAGCTGCCCTTCCAAAGCCCTCCTCCTCCAGTCTGCCCCACTGCTCTGCCCCATTCTGCCCCCCCTGCACCCCTTTTACTCTACCACCAAGAGGCACTTTCAAACTTCTACAGCATCTTCTAAATAAGACATTTACTCAGTGCCCCAGAGAGGACAACATGTTCTTAGAACATTGCTCAATTCCTTCTCCTGTGCTAAGGATTCAAAATCTGTTTTATTAAGATCTAGTGTGGCAAAAGTTAATTCTCATCCAAAAAAAAAAAAAAAAAAGAGAGAGAGAGAGAGAGAGGTGAGTGTAGCAGGTCTCTTACTTTGGCCCGGAGATAAAAATGTTATTGTTATTTCCGCCCAGGATCAAATAAATTCACAACTCTGACAGAAGAGATTGTGAAAAAGCTGCTAATGACAAATAAACGACTGATACGTTTTCGGGATTTTAAGAAATGCAGTTCTCTGTTCCGACCTAAGTAGTTTTCTAAACATTCCTCACGTGGCACGTGGGAGCCACCCCCCCCCACCCCAGCGTGGACGAGGGGCCGCGTGGCCCAAGGGAGGAGGCCGGGCGCAGACTGGCTTCTCCTTCAGCTCTGGGGCCTCTGGCAGACCGAAGCCCCTGCCTCGGTCTCCTCTCCAAAACAAGGAAGCTGTATTCGAGTATCTGCCTTTCGCTCTGAAGTAAGACGATTCTAAAATATGACAGTAAGTGTCAGGCTCGTTTCTGCTTTGGACCTCACCTCAAGGGGTTTCAGTCATAAGTCCGTGTGTGGGGAGAGAGGAACATTCTGAATCATTCAAAACCATTAAGAATGTTGGCTCCGACTTCTGAAGGGCAGGATAAACAAACCCGTGCCCAGGCGGGAACTCACTTACTGGATGTCTCTGCCTTTTTAACTCATCAGCGCCCGAGTGCTTCCCAAGTACCTTCTTTACCCATGCTTCCTGCTGTCACTCCGGTCCTGTCAATGCTCCTTTCTGAAAGGCTGAATGCTCACTCACTGCTCTGTGGGTTCACCTGACAGGCTTTTTTGCAACCTTTACCCAAAAGCAGGTTAGTTCTCCTACCCCACACAGGTCAGAGAATCCATAAAACTTCTTAAAAAAAAATCCTCTTTCCCTAAACTGCACGCCAAACCCAGTGCGTCTGGACATTCTTTAGACTGCAATGGATTCTAGTACAATCAACGGACCTCTCACCTCCAAATGCATTTGGATACAGCCGTTATCGATCTGAAATCACAAAGGTCATAGGGATCAGCAGATACTGCTCATTTCTAGTAGAACCACCTCAATTCTTCTGCCTTCCAAAAAACTAGGAGAGATTTTAATGGGCCCTATTTCTCTGCGGCTAATTTTTTAGACATCCAGTATTCACGGCAAGTGAAGAGAAGAATAAAGGGAGAAACTTGAGCGCTATCTGTCTGGGCCCCAGGGAGCTCACAGGGCGTGTGCAAACTACCCAGACACTCAGAGGATAATCTGTTCAAGAAAATGACCAGGTAAAGGTTTTTGCCTTCAGAGACAGGCAGCTGTCTAGAATTAACTGGGCACATGATGGGTGAAGTAAAAATAAATAAACAAAATTAAAAAAAATCAACTTTGAAGCTAAAAAAATTCCATACCCCCAAAAGCAGTAAATGTGATGCTACTTTCTGTAAGTCTGAAAGCTCGCAGCGGTGACAGCAGAGTCAGGCATGCACGAATCTGCCACCAGGCAACTGACTAATTGTCACCAGACTTTTTTTCTGACCTTATAGGAACTGAGTAAGCTGGTAGTATTTCCTAAGAATTATTGTTCAGCTGTGAAAACGCAGAGAGCTTTCTGCTTTGTTTTTTGGAAAATCCCGATCAGCTGAAATGACTGACGACCAGGCAGTCAGACTTGCCCTTCTTTTGCTCGTCGATAAAGGCTTATTCCTCTGCCAGGCAAGGAGAGATATTAGAGTTAACTTGTTTTTTGTTTTTTCTGTTTCTTTCTTTCTTTCTTTTTTTTTGACTGAGGTCATCTCTATTCATTGGTGTAGTAAACAAGCCAGACTTTTTTTTTTTTTTTTAACCTCCTTTCAAAAGCAACAGTACATTTTTATCTTCCTGGGAATGAAATAAACGCATCATAATTTTTAAAAAACAACATCCAGGCGCCTGGGTGGCTCAGTGGGTTAAAGCCTCTGCCTATTGCTCGGGTCATGATCTCAGGGTCCTGGGATCGAGCCCCGCATTGGGCTCTCTGCTCAGCAGGGAGCCTGCTTCCTCCTCTCTCTCTGCCTGCCTCTCTGCCTGCTTGTGATTTCTCTCTGTCAAGTAAATAAATCTTAAAAAAAAAAAAAGAAAAACATCCATCAGAATATCTATGAATAATAAAAAATGTAAAAAAAAAAAAAAGCCAAAAACAAACCAACCCTACATCTCCCTTGGATCGTTTCCTAGAATATGGACAGTTTACATGGCTGTTTTAGTCCTGAAGCTCTTAATTCACAAGCTCAAACAGAATTTTAACACATCATTTTAAAATCCTCTTCATTCCATTTTCAAAGATCTGGAAATGGATAATTTTGGTGTGTTTAAATAAAACCACCATGGGCCGTAACTGTCATCATAAGAAAACCTTCTGTGCCTTGCCCAAGACACCAGCTAGGGAGCCCCATTAAGATCAGCTCCTTTTTGGCTCTTCAATGAGCTTTACTCCACTTTCTCATCAGCTCCGAGACACTCTACATGCATCAAGGAATCCATTTTTCCTTTGCTCCTGCTGCCGCTCTGAGGGCCCTTACAGAGCCAGGCGAGGTGGAGAGCTCCCAGTTTGCCCAAGCCGGCCTCCCTAGGGCACCGTTCCCAGGGTGGTGACTCAGCTCTGGAGGCCACCTGCTGCGTGGGTGCTGCCACCTTCCGGGTCATTACCAGTCACGAGGGGAGAGGAACAGGGTAGAGCTGAACCGATCCAAAGGATCAACAGCCCCGAGTCAGGTCAAGGGCAGCGTCAGAAGGAAAACCTTTCTTTGACCAAAGATCGGCCCCCTCACAGGTGAGGCATTAAATCACAGAGGGGCTTCACACGTGGATCCCAAGTTCTCCCTCTCCCCACGAGCTTCCAAGCTGTGATATAAAGTGAAAGTGGGCAGCTCCCACTGTCAACACCGCTTAAAGTTACCACTGGATTTCAAAAGCAAAATGGCGCCAACGGCCTGCGGGGCCTTTCCACCAGCGGAGTCCAAACCCCCTTCAGGGCACTCTACTTCCTTGAGATAAACCCTCTGCTCCAACTAAAATAAGCTTCTTCCACTCCCCTGCTTCGCAGGGCTCCCTTGCTATGGAGTTTTGAGAAAGCAGATGAACTGTGAGCAGTCACAGACACTGAGCTACTCGGCCTGTGACTCCTTTTTATTCTTTGCCCATTTCAACGTTGGGTTCGATACTTGCCACTTGCCCTGAGGAGCCTCCCTGGACCACCCCGGCGCTCACAGCACTCCTGTCTTACCCATGTAAAGTCAACGGATGTTTACCGAGTCCTGTGCTGTGTTAAGCCCTTCCAGTCAACCACAAACATTGAAGGGACACGTCCGCCATGTCAGATGCTGTGTCAGGGGCTGGGAGCATGAAGGAAAAAGACAGGGTCCCCCTCAGAGGGATGAGAGAAGCACACGTGGGGAGCCCTGGGGGACGAGGGAGCGGGGAGGCACGGCAGGGGGAGTGGCAAGTCTACCGAGGAACTCAAGGCTGAGTCTTAGAAGGGGGGCAGAGTGTTATAGGAAGTAGAGGTCAGACAAGGAAGGGAGATGAGGAGGAGGGAACTGTGCAAGGGCGCCTTCTCCTCAGCATGGCTGCAGCTTGGGCTTCAAGGGTGGGGAGCCCATGGTCCATGTGAAGGAGGGGCAGGGAGCAGCACTGCCTGGAACTGGGAATATTACCCTGAAGAGGCACTTCCACAACTACCGTGTTTCATCACTGCCACATTCTGGGAGCCACTGATTTGACAATTAATCACACACTGCCCGGTGACATGTTCGTTTCTGCTGTCTCATTCCTTAACGTCTCCTGCATTTCTTTGGTCTTCACCCTTTTCCTGGACTATCAGCTCTCCGCAGGTACACAATACCTTCTTTCTGGGTGATTCCAGAGGGACTGGCACAGCTGCTTACACCTACAGAGATTCAATAACATAGGTCTTAACTGAAATTTTAGGATGTGCTTTTGCCATACTGCCTGTCAAGTAAGTCATTCAATCCATCAGCAAATAATTCTCGAGCCCTCACATGCAGATGATCCTTAAGGGCATGTAGAAGCAGGGGTGTGAAATATAGGGGAGGTGGGGTCATGCTGGGAGCTCCTGGACTGACAGGCTAAGGAATCAAACTCTCGCTTAGAAGAGTTTTGAGTGTAGGGAAGTGATCATGATGGAAGCATGCTCAGAAGGCATTACTCTGGCAGAATAGGCTAATGCAGACAGGGAATAATACAGGAGGCATTAACAACCGCTGCTTAAAGAGGTGAGAGTTTGGGGCGCCTGGGTGGCTCAGCGGGTTAAAGCCTCTGCCTTCGGCTCAGGTCATGATCTCAGGGTCCTGGGATCGAGGCCCACATTGGGCTCCCTGCTCCGCAGGGAGCCTGCTTCCTCCTCTCTCTCTGCCTGCCTCTCTGCCTACTTGTGCGCTCTCTCTCTCTCTCTCTCTCTCTGTCAAATAAATAAATAAAAAGTTAAAAAAAAAAAAAGAGGTGAGAGTTTCTCTACCCTCTGCATGGACACAAGGTCCTTCGTTTCAGGCCCCTTGGGCTTAATTTTGTTCTTTCCTGAGCTCTATCACACCTAAGAGGAACACTTGCTGATTCAGGTCTTTGCCTGCTTTTCTTCCCCTTCCTTTTATTCCTTTCTAATAATTAGTAAGCAACAGTTACATGCCAGACACTGTGATACAGAGATGAGAATCTAATATCTAATATAGGGCAGAGGATTTCCCGAAGGAGGTGAAACAGGAGACGAATCTTCAGAATGTGTAGGTGTTAGCAGTTAAAGAGAAGAGGAAGAGAGAAGAGCACAGGCAAAGACACAGCCTAGGGCAAAGGAGCTGGGCTGGGGATCTCCTGAGAGATGTGCTGGAACCTGGAAAACAAGGAGGTTTAAGGACTTTGAGTGAGAGAAAGACAATCAGATTTACATTTTAGCAAGATGGGTCTGGAGCCTGAAGGTAGTGTGACCCTGGAGATAAAGACAGGACAACGTACAGATGTGACAGACACAGAATGGCTAAGCCCTGGAGATGGAATACAGGTAGGGAAAGGGTGACTGAGAAAAGTCTTTGTAAAAGACCTTTAAAATGGACACATTTCACACAGCGGGTCCAGCAACAGGTAACACACGCACTGCCTGCTGCCGGCCACAAGGGGGCAGCCGCACACAGCCATTCTCACCGCCAGTCCTCCCAGGTTTGCAAAAAACCTGGGGACATTTGGTTTTGACCACCGAAGTGGCTGGCTTTTCTCAGGCTTTCTGGACTAACAATTTTGAGTAATAAATACTTGCCATTCTCATAGCTTAGTTCACTGTGAAGTCAGTTTGAGACATGAGCTATTCAGGGTGGCTTCTCCCTGCCCCTGTGAGATCTGATGAAATTTCAGGTTTGTGACTTACTTGCAAGACGGTCAGCACAACTTTACTGCCCTCATCTTGTGTTTCCAGCCCCAGACTGCTTGTCTGGTTAGCCCCCCTCGGATCTGTAAGGCCACTGGCCAGTTCCCAAGGCTCTGGCAGGGCAGCAGAGGGACCTCCCCTTACCCTGGGGTCGGGGGGAAGGGCAGACTTTAACGATGTCCTTCTCGGTGGAAGACTGGATGCAGCCACCCAAACTCAAGAGAACAGGGCTCTCCCCCACCCAGGGCAGAAGAGCAAAGTACATTCTGGAAAGGAGCCACGGGCTTTGCAAGCCTGCCCCACAAACACACTTTCCTCCCTCTGTAAACCTTCGACGGCAGAAGCCGTGAAGTATCAACCGATTTGGGGGGAAGCAGCATGAAAACTAGTGCTCTTCTTCCCTCTCAACGGGGCTATTGTGAGGGCGACCAGCTGAGCCCTCAGAGAAGCGTGCGGAGAGTCTGAACAGTGCAGGCCGAGGAGGAAGTTTCCATGAAAGGTTTCCACCCCCAAGAACCAGTTAGTAAAGCGCTCGGGCACCCTGACGAAGTCTGATAAGGACCCTCAAAAGTGCAGGAAAGCTGGCGAATGCCGCCGGGATCCCCGGCAAGCGTGGGGGGCAGTGTGTCCACGTCCGCGACCACGGCCTATCTGAGGTCCCTTGTCTCCATGGCGTGGAGGTGATCTGAGGGCCAGGCTGGGGCACACGTGCCAGGTGGGACTAAGCGCCGCCACTGGTTCTGCTGTGGTGGGGATGCCATCGAGGCCTCGGGGGAAGGAGGCAGGGCGCGAGGGGGTGCCGGCCTGCGCACTGCTCACGGCCCGGGAGGGCCCTTGGCCATCCGCCTGCCCGGTCAGCTTCCCCTGTCCACCACTCGCTCTGACGGGCTCTCCTGTGAACACGTCGGCCACTTACCATCCACTTACTATCGGCCGCTCGGAAGCAGAAGGAGAGAGCAACAGCTGCCATCACCCAGAGCCCCCGTCACGGTGCAGTGGCTTCCAGGCATTTCGCTTACTGCCCATTCAGAGTCCTGGCAGCGGCCATGTGAGGTGGGGGACCATGACCATTCCCATTTCGTGGAGGAGGAAACCGAGGCCCAGAGACACTAAGTAACTTCATGTGCCCAAAGACACACAGCTAGGAAGTGGTGGAGCCGGGCTTCAGACCCAGCGGCCCGACTTCAGAGTCTGTGTGCGCTCTGCTGCCTCACCTCATCAACGGGGACAGCGAGCCCAGGTGCCCACCCCAGTGCTCCCTGCACATGTCGTCTCTTCCCCGCTCGACGGCCGGGAGAGGCGGATGGAGCCTCAGTGAAACACTGACAGGCCAACCAGAAGCTCACGGAGAAGCTTTCCCTTGCAACGGAAATCAACTCACACTCTTCTTGTCGCACACAAAAGCCCTTCAGTTCTTCCAAGTGCTTCTGTAGGGGCCCCTCCACCCCAGACAGGATCCCTTCCGTCAACTTCCCTTAAGCTGGACTTGATTTATCACCTCACCGAAGTTTTTAGTTGACTCAACATTGCCAGGGGTTTAAATCAGCGCAACAAAAGTTAGAAGAACCTCATGGCAGAGGTCACGTTGTTCTCAACATCTCAACTGCAACGCCTGCTTGAATCACCTCCCAGGAAAAGAGAAACAGAGCGAACCATGTCCTCAGGCCCCGACTTCCAGGGAAAAACCACACTTCTGAGGCAGAGGAGGGGTCCCCCAGGCCACAGAGGGGCACGGGGGCCGCCCCCAGAGGTCCTCTGCCAGAACAGCACACATTCGGGCTGCGTCGAGGGACCCTAAAAACCGAGCCCATACCGTGGGTTTCAAAGCTACTCCTTTGTCAAGTCAGCAGCCCACCAGCCCTCATGAATATTCTGCAGTATAATGCGGAAGCGAAATGAGTTACCCACTAAATGAGAGCAGATGCACTTACCGATGAACACCCCGCTGGAATGACTTGGGGAGGGGGGACGGCGGGAGCCAGTGTTTCCAAGCAGCCCTGATGCGCTAAAAATATCTCTGACTTCTCCTTTCATCTGTCTGGTCACTGTCCCAGACGCAAGCTCAGCACCGCCTGGTCCACAGAACCTGCTCAACCGCCGTCTACCTCCACTTCTGGACAGAGAGAGAACATTCTCCGACGGGAGCGCGAGGCTACAGATTACGATACGGCGACATCGCACTCAGAAACAGCTGTTGGAGAGAACCGCTTCAGACTGGCATCACGAGAAAACTTGGAAAGTAGAGGCCTTTTCTTAAGAAAAAGGAAAAAAAAAAAGGATTGATTACTTTCACTCCGAACTGGTGATAACAGCTCACTCCAAAGACCCAGCTCAATGTTAGCTCTGCAGTGCCTAATGATACTCCAGCAAATTAGATCTTATAAAGGGAAACTTGTGCGTAATATGCCTGTGGACAAGCTGCTCTGACCTCCTCCCGCGGCTTCAAAGATATCCTGCTCTATTGCATAACCCCTAGCCTTGAAAAAATCAGCTTTTCCTGCCAGCAGCTTCGCTGCATCCACCTGTCCCTACAGGTAGTAAAAGATTAGAAAGATCAGAACCACAGTGTTTACACAACACTTTCCAGTGCTCTCTTCCTTCTAGCCCCCACCCCACTGCCAAGTTCAAAGTTCACTTCTTCCAAACTAGGGGCAGAGGTGGTTCTCAGGGCACACAGGGAATGAGTGAAGGAGATGCATGCTTGCTACCAGGACTGCACCGCCCCACCAACCGTGTCACAGGCCAGGGGCAGGGTGTCACCGGCACAAGGGAGGCCCCGGGGGAACAGGACGGCACCGCAGCAGGGGAGCGGAAGGGGCTCATGGGGCAGGCAGGCCCGGAGGCCGCCCGGACACTCCCTTGGGATCCCCAAACTTGCGGAAGTTTAAAATTAGAAAGGGGGCCCGATGATGGTCCCTGAGGAAGCAGGTTCACGGACTTCAGTGGATGACCTTCCCCAGAACTGCGGGGGCGGGGGGCGGGGAGCGGGGGCCACTCTGCAGGTTTCACTTTGCAGAAGAACCAAGACTGTTTTTACTCCGACTGCCTTGCCGTGTTCACCACCCAGTCCTTCAGCTCACAAGACCCGCGTGTGGGAGCCACGGCGGGGTGAACCCCATCCATTTAAAGTCATTTTATGGTCCCCTGGGCCTCTTTTTCATGCTTTTTAGCACCTGAAATGACTCCTGATTTCAAGTTCACTAAAATCTGCTTTCACTCTTATGTCCTTATTCCCCCTGACAAGTGACATTGACAGAAGAGGAGAGTGGCAGGCAGTCTCTCGGGGACGAGGGCTTTCCTAAGAACCTGGGCGATGCCCTGGGCTGGGCACGCTTCCAGGGGTTGTGAAGAGACCCCGGGGGACTTCCGAGATGGACACCTGCCAGAGCAGGGGCCGGCCGAACAGACGGGCCGTAGCTGCTCGCCCCTCCAACCCTCATCCTGGGCCACACCTGCCGACTTCTTGATCCCCAAAGGCCACACACGTCCCCACTCCAGAGCCTTTTAAATGTGCCCTTCTCTGTGTTCGGAAACTTCACTCCCAGCTTCTCCACCCACACACTCCTTTCTCAACCTTTGGCTCCCACCTTAGAAATTACCTCCTCAGAGAACCACTCAAAAGGGAGCCCCTCTTTCATCTTAAAGCACCTTTTCCCTCACAGCTTGTAGCCGGAGGGTTTTTTTAGATCACTCTTCTGTGCACTCACTTAGCTTCCACGACTGGACAGAGATCACGCTTGTTTTTTTAATCCCACCCCCCCATCATCATCCTCATGCCAACCAGAGCCTGGCATACAGGGGGTGCTCACGAAAGCTCCGATGAGGGAATGAACAATGACATGAGCCTTCTCTGAGCTCCCCGAGTTGCTCTGATCTCTGAGTGACCTAGACGAGGTCCCTCTAACCACATCTCCATCTGTTCCTGACCTGCCCCCACTTCACTCACACCCAATAAAACCATAATAAATGCTAGTATATCTTCTGACTGCAAATAACCAGGTATAAAAGGAGAAGTTCATAACTGACACTCCCAAACAACTGCTGGAAGGATTTATGAACTTGGCCTAAGTTCTACGGTGGTGGCAAAAATTAACCTCTCTATGAAATTAAAAATTGCTCCCTTGGCTACAGTGCTGGGAGCACCTAGACCAGAGCAGGGCTGAAGGTGAAATCCTGAATTTTGCAGCTTAGGAAATGCTGCCGCTGATCTCTTTCTGTGCCGTACTCCTTGGGCTACCTGCTTGTTGGAACGACGCAGGCCCTGCATCCCAGGTAAGTCATTCCTGTCTCGTTCTGTGTGTCCAAAGATGCTGTCAGCTCCCTTGCTCCACTCTGCTCCCCTGCAGGCCTGTGGACAACACCCCAGTCTGTGATGAAGACTTGTTCAACTGTTGAACTACACCACCCCTCCAGCCAGCAAACTCTCCACAGCCTCTTCCTTGCCAACCCAGTCGGCCCCCAACTCACATCCTCTTGCTCACTTTCTTGCTGCCCGGGGACACACACCTCCTACCCAACTCACTTCTCACTCTCCAGCACACCACAAGCTTACGCAGTCAACGTGCTCAGGGACTCTGTCTGAACTCCTCTGGCTGTCCACTTTTCCAGAAAGCTCAGACCCAAGGAAAGAAGAGCTGCAGCCAGCCTGGGCTGAATACAAACAAGAGATTCATCATCAGCACCTTGAAACTTGGAAAGAATCCATCACATGTCAGTGTGAGGCTCTCACTGGGAACTTGTGGGAGGTAGGAAGATGCCAAGAGGGAAAGGGAGAGAAATTAAAGTCTGTTGATTCTTCCTTTGGATCTTGATGGTTAGGACAAGAATGACATTGCCTTTTTTTTTTTTTTCTAATTTACTTGAGAGAGTGAGTGTGCTAAGTGAGAGCAGGGGTAGGGGCAGAGAGAGAAGACGACTCCCCACAGAGCGGGGAGCCATACCTGGGGCTGGATCCCAGGACCTGGAGATCATGACCTGAGCCGAAGGCAGATGCTTAACCAAATGAGCCACCCAGGCGCCACACAGATAACATACTTTCATTACAGAGTCTAACATGATCCATTAGAGCACAAGATCTGCGGTCAGAAGATGGAAGCTCAAATCTAGTCATCCCCAATCTTATCCACGGTTTCACTTTCCAGCTACCCATGGTCTCAGTTACCCGTTGGTCACCCACAGTCTGGAAGCTGGTGATCTTCCTTCTGACTTATCACAAGGTCAGTGGAAGGCTACGTCACGATGCTTACGTCATTCACCTCACTGCATCTCATCACAAATCCATTTTATCATCTCACGTCATTGCAAGAAGGGTGACTACACTATAGGAAGATATTCTGAGAGAAAGACCACATTTATACAACTTTCACTAAGATACATTATTATAATTATTTTACTTTATTATTAGTTATGGTTGTCAATCTCTTACTCAGCCTAATTTAGAAATTAAGATTTATCATAGGTATGTATGTATAGGAAAAAGCAATTTCTAGGGTTTGGCCCTATCCGCCGTTTCAGGCATCCCCTGGGGGTCCTGGAGCATGCTCCTGCAGCAGGGAAACCCCGCACCGGGGCAAGCAGATGTTTCCAGCTTTAGTACAACAGGGATCAAGACATCTACTGCCCAGGGCGCCTGGGTGGCTCAGTGGGTTAATGCCTCTGCCTTCAGCTCAGGTCATGATCCCAGGGTCCTGGGATCGAGGCCCGCATCGGGCTCTCTCTGCTCAGCAGGGAGCCTGCTTCCTCCTCTCTCTCTGCCTGCCTCTCTGCCTACTTGTAATCTCTCTCTGTCAAATAAATAAATAAAATCTTAAAAAAAAAAAAAAGAAAAGAAAAGAAATCTACTGCCCAGAGTTGCCATGAGGATCAGGAAAGTAACGTAAACAAAAGTAACGTATGCAAATATTATAATACTAATATGGTATGTATTAGTTCCTATTGTCACCAAGTATGTCATTTCTACTCTCACTCATCCAAACACTTGCGGACTGTCTGGCATTGTCAGGCACTGTCTTCTGGGTCAGGGTGTTTATCCAAAACTCAACAGTACCAATGCTGGCTCTTACGGTGCCAGTGCCAATCAGGAAGGACAGATAAGAAACAGGACATTAGAGCCTCGTATGTACGTGCACAAAGGGTAAGCAGAGGGTGCTGTGGAAGCACGCAGGGGCACCGGACCAGGTCCTGAGCAGTCACAGGAGGCTACCTGGAGGAGGGTTCATCTGAAAGGAATAACAGTGGCTGGATAAGAAGAGAGCAAAAGAAAGAGCTTCCACGCAAAGGGCAAGCATGGGCAGCTTCATCTGGCTGGTCCAGAGACCACTGGAGAGGGGTAAAGACNGGGGGGGGGGGGGGGGGGGCGGATATCAAGAGATGAGGGCGGAGCACGAACAGCCTTTGTGCCACGTGGTGGAAGAGCAGCTTTCCCGGATGAGGTGCTCTGTCGCCAACTCAGCAACAAGACTATCACAAGAGCACAGATTCTAGGGTCCTGACAGTGGGCCTGAATCCACTGGAAGGCACGACATTAATGAGCTTCTATTCACTTCCAAAAAGAGAGGAAAAGGGATTCCATCATGGGCCATAGCCAAGTTGGTTTGTTCAGCAGTTGGGATAGCTGCTTTGTTAATTCCATTTTCTGGACATACTCTCTAATAACCACCAGCATGTTTGTTGGAGCCACGGGGGTGGGCTGTGGTTCTCCACACCACTTGTAACAAGCTGTAACCAGGTGATCCAGGACAAGTTACGGCACCAGCATGCCCAAGTTTGGGGGACGCACCACAAAAGATAACTGCCCACATGAAACTGAGTGGCCCCAAAGGGTAAAAATGCCTCCAAAATAGGAAAAGCCCAGGCTTAGGAGCCAGACTGCTGTGATCTGAACCCTGGATCCACCACATACTCGCTGCATAATCTTGGGAGAAATGAGTGAACTTCTCTGAGCCTTTGTTTTCCATCAGAAAAGTGGATATGATGACAGCACCTGCCTCACAGGATCGTTCTTCAAACAGACACACGGTGCTCAGCCCACAGCGCTCGCTCCCGTTACTGCTGCGTCGTGGCGAGTCTCCTGGGTTGGGGCAGGTCTGCTTGCACCTACAGCTGATGGGAGTGGAAAAGGGGAGACCCAAACACAGAAACAAGTGATCCCCGAACACGGATGCCACAGGAAGCACCCCAGCAGTGAGCTGGCCTTCTGGGTCAGTCATGGTAGGTACAGACTAGGTCAGAGCTCACTGACACTCTCTTGCGAGAGGAGGGATCCTTCAGCTTCTCAGGAGAAGGCTCGTGGCTCAATCAGCCCATGAGGAAGGCTACACTGGAAAACACTCCTCCTTGAGCCAAAGCATTGTTTCTGGGCCCAGTGTCGACTTTCTTTCTTTCTTTTCTAATTTTTTTACTTGATAGAGAGAGAAGTAGGCAGAGGGAGAAGCAGACTCCCCACTGAGCAGGGAGCCCGACATGGGGCTTGATCCCAGAACCCTGGAATAACCTGAGCTGAAGGCAGACGCTTGACGACTGAGCCCCCCAGGCGCCCCCTGTGCTGGCTTTTTAAAAAAATCCTTCAGAGTAACACCATGGTGCGTTTCATTCCAGCTTTCTCTTCAAGGTGTGATCTTAGAACTTCAAGGATGTACCTCAAATACCTCATGTTTTCCTTCCTAACCTGTTAAGTAATCCTACTGCCTGTGAATATACCCAAACTTTATTTTTTTAAATTTAAACGCATCTTAAGGCTCTCTATATTTTTGGCATGTTGACACCTTTGCAGACACCAGGTTCCACACAGGCGTGACTCACTTGTGATGCGGCCTCCTCAGGACTCCAAGGGATAACATTCTGGGATCTGGTAAATTAACTTCGTACTCACTCTGTAGCGTTTATGATCTCACAAGCTTATTTCCTGCAGATCTAGCCTGGAAGCAAAATTTTAAAAAGAGCTGTGGATTGAGGAGATGATTCAGAAACCCGACGCACAGCATGGTAGTGACTGGTGGGAAGAGTCAGTCTTCCTCACATTTTAACTGTAAGGAAAATAACAGGTTACAGGAGCGCTTTCCAACTACCCTCCCTTGCTCCTGGCAAATTCAGGAACGCCAAAGAAACTCAACCCGTTAGCAATGGCGTATCTGCAGCGTGAAAGGCAGCCCTGGGCTGGGAGCGGGTAGCACAGTGGGGCTCCTCTGGGCCGGAGAGGGGGCCACGAGTAAGGATGGGGGGGGAGCCGCTTCTCAAAGACAGGGAAATAGGAAACGGCTGGGCAGGTTTGGGAAGCAACAAGCTGACGCTTGCTGGAGTATAACACTTGAGAGGGGACAGTGGCACGAGAAAAACGCAGTTTATTTCATTGTTTTCCTGAAAATCATTCAT
The DNA here is from genome assembly GCA_002007465.1 of Ailurus styani. Lineage (NCBI taxonomy): Eukaryota > Metazoa > Chordata > Mammalia > Carnivora > Ailuridae > Ailurus > Ailurus styani. The sequence goes on along the minus strand of LNAC01000049.1, from coordinate 1,634,123 downwards.
GCAGGGGCGCCTGGGTGGCTCAGAGGGTTAAGTGGTTAAGCGTCTGCCTTTGGCTCAAGTCAGGATCCCAAGTCCTGGGATGGAGCCCCACGTCTGGTTCCCCGCTGAGCAGGGAGCCTGCTCCTCTCTCTCTCCCCCTACTGCTCCCTCTGCTTGTGCACGCGCTCTCTGTCAAATAAATAAATAAACGAAATCTTTAAAAAAAAAAAAAAAGAAAGAAAACATCATTCACTCAAAGAGGACGCCTCTTTTGAATACTGATGCTACAAGAATACCAATTTAGGTTATGTTAAATTTTTTCTGTAAAGCTATCCTTAAATGCCTAAGCAATGAAGCTGGCTAGACTTCTAAAATCCCACAGCCTTGCTCACTAAGAGCGAGGAATGTAGAACAAAGGTGACACCGGACCACCACAGAGTGAGTCTCCTGGAGGTCAAGGGGGAACGTGCTTGGTAAGCAGCTAGTCAGCGAATCGGCTTCCTGTGACTAAGGCTTCCTCTGAATGATCTCGGGAAGGCCCCCTCAGCCCTTGCACAGAACCTAATGGCTTTGCCATCCTCGCCCTAGAGCCAGGGTCTGGAGAACTTCATCAGTGGTCCTACCCTGGAAAGTATTAATCAGAGAAACTGAAAAAAAAACGGTCTTCCCAGATTTCTGAGAAAGGGGTGGATACTGACCTCCAGTCAATGTTCTAGATTAAAATCACAGATTTTTAATAAAGAAAAAATGTTCTACGTGATCCAATAAAATCAACTTATTTTACAAATAGGAAATTGAGGCTCAGATGGCAGGGGGGAAAACCCAGTACAAAAATTAAACCACCATTAATGTCTAGTGGTGGCCAAAGGCGAGTCTTTTAATCAGGCTGTGCATTTTACGTTCAGCTGGGTGTTTGCTGCGCTAAGAGGCACATGTTGGTAGGTCAGTTTACTGTTAAGACACAGCTGCAAACCAATCTCTAAGACTGGGATGCTATCAGGCCTCCAAAACTCATGGGATTTTAGGGAGCTCATCAATTAGGCTGGGAGAGGTGATCAAGCTCCTTGATATAAGGTTTGACCTAATCACTCACTGTGAACCAGGGACACTCCATGCCAAACTCCAGTAGGGAAGGTCTGGAGTGATGGGCTGCCCGGGGCAGAGCCTTCTCTATGCTAAGGGCTCCCATGGCAGAGCCTGACGGTGGCCACTGGGAGGGTGACCTCACTCTGGCAAAAGTTTTCTTTCAAACCCTGCTGCGCCCAGGCAGCGCCCTTGCTGGCTCGGACAAGGCCCACTCACCAGACCTCTACAAGCATCTCAGTGCCTACTGTATGCCCTCCTCTCTTAAATGTACTCTTTAGCTCCAACCAAAGGAACAGAAAGCAAGTCTACTGCATACAGGAGGATGAACACCTCACAGGGAGTTTTGTTTGAAAATCAAATTTATCACATGTGAATAATAATCATAAGCCTTAAAAATCAAACCATATTCATAAAATTAGAGGACTAAGACATATCTTGGAAAGCAGCCTCTCTTGGTATTTATTGTTGTATTCACTATTTTACTGTACTAATATAAATAGCTGAAAGTTTCTTGGAAATCAAACCTACAAATTAGGGAAAAAAGCGGGATGAAAGGAAATGTCTTTGAAATTCCACTTGAAATCAAATCATGATTCAGGAGTTTTAAAAACTGTCACATGAATAGGTAAATGATAAAGGGAAAAAATGGTAAAATATTAATTGTAGAATCCAGCTGGTGTATAGGTGCGGGGGCTCACTGTAAAATTATTTCAATATTTTTACATTGAAATCTGAGACTTTTAATAATAAAGTGTTTGGGGAAAAATATCACACCCTCCACTCAGGTACAAATATTCCCCAAAATTCATAGGCTCTTACAGTTAGATAGAACGGTAAAAGGTCTTGAAGTATAAAATAATGGAAGCACTAAAAATTAACTGGAGAAAGACCAGCGACTCCATACAGGATACTGGGGGACTGACTATGTGAAAAAAAAATCCTTTACACCTTACTTCTAATTTGGTGAGTTTAATATAAAAAAATGAATAAAAAAGAATTTTTTTTTAAATCAGAAGGCTATCTAACTTCTGGGCAGGAAGGAATTCCTAAGCCCATGTTAACAAGAGAGTCACAGAGGAAAAAAAAAAGACAAAAATCACTTATTTAACTAAATAAAATGTAAATGTTCTATGTCTCTAAAGAATCATAAAATTAAAAAAATCAAAGCAGCTGAGAAAAATATTTGCCCAAATAGCGCTAAGACACACACACGCACACACACACACACACAAGCCCCTCAAATAAATTATAAGAACAACTGCACTTTGATAGAAAAGTTGACAAGGGACACGAACAGAAATTTACAAAAAGAAACAATGGATTAATAAATACAGGAAAAAGTTAACCTTTCCTGGAAGCAACTACAGAATGCCATGTACCTAGTACAGAGCGGGAAGCCATTAAACAGCTGTCAAGGAGCGCCTGGGTGGCTCAGGCAGTTAAGCGTCTGACTCTTGATCTCAGCTCAGGTCTTGATCTCAGGGTTGTGAGTTCAAGCCTCATTTTGGGCGCCACACTGGGTGCGGCATTACTTTAAAGAAAAAAAAAAAAGCTGTCGAATAAATGAGCCAAAAATAGCGTAACGTTCTTCTTTACAAGGTAAAACTCAGTATGGATGAAGATACAATGGGAGGGGCATTTCATTCATTGCTAGAATGTGGGTAACTCGGTAACAAGCTTTCTAGGAAACCATTTGACCAGGGTTATCAAGAACCTTTAAAAAGTTTAATTCTGGGGTGACTGGCTCAGTCAGTACAGCATGTGACTCTTAGTTTCAGGGTTATGAGTTTGAGCCCCAGGTTGGGTGTGGAGCCTGCTTAAAATGACAAAAATAAATAAATAAATAAAAAGCTTTAATTCCTTCAACTTAATAAACTCACTGCAAGGAATCGATCCTGAGGAAGTATTTTCATATATTATTTAATATTAATATACTGTTATATTAATTATGAATGTTTTATTGACATATTAGGATATTAATATTATTACATCATTTAAATATATTTTAATGAAAAATATCCAAGATTCATGTATTTAAAGAATCACTATTATAATGTAAAACTGGCTTTTTTTCTTTTAAAAAAAGGAAGCTCTGGGCACCTGGGTGGCTCAGTCAGTTAGGCTTCAGACTCTTGATTTTGGCTTGGGTCATGATCTCAAGGTTGTAAGATCGAGCCCCAGTTGGGCTCTCTACTACTCAGCAAGGAGTCTGCTTGTCTCCCTCTCCCTCTGCCCCTCCCCCTGCACGTAAGCACTCTCTCTCTCTAAAGAAAAGAAAACGGAAGTTAACTAAACATCCCTCCAATTTTGCAGTTAAAAATGTTTTTAAAGCATTTTAAGCACTTGGGAGAAAATGCTCATTTACGAAATGGGATATAAAAGTTCCTAGAGAGAATGATGCTAATTCCGTAAACTTTGTGTGTGTACAGGAAAATACTGAAGGGAAATACACACAAATGTTGGGTGATGGGATCAGAGATAATTTATATTTCTTCATGATACTATTTCATATTTTAAAGAAGTTTTACTACACATAAGTTAGAAAAAAATAAAAAATACCATATAAAAAGTCTGAAAGAGTGATCCGATGCTTTAGAAACAGGTCTCACCCAAGTCAAGACCACCAGTAAGACAATGACCTTGAGCTGGACGTCCGGGTCCAAATCCACACAAACCACCCGGCCACTCTCCCGGGCTCCCACACACCCACTTGTCGGGGGGCTCTCTGCCACGTCCAAGCGCTGCCTTATCTTCCCTCAGAGCAGCTTCTCCTCTCGTATTTCATCTTGTGGTGAAAGGTACCGCTTCATCACCTCAGCCACCATCCTTACGTCTCCTCTCCCCTTTCCCACTCACTAACCTCCCCCTGAATCCGCTGAGCTGGGCGTCCTCATCGTTTCTCTTCTGGAAGGCTCCGTCTGGAGAAGCTCTCTCGCCGTCTGGTCTCCCCGCCTTGCCTGACCGGCCCCGTCCTCTCCCCCCAACTCATTCTCTTCCCTGCAGCCTGGGCCACCTTTCTAAGGCACGTCTGGCCACCCTGCCCGGACGGAGACCTACAGGCAGACGGGGTGTGGCGCCTTGGGCCTGCAGTCAGGGACTTCCCTCCCACGTTACCTTCGCTTAGTCTTCCTGTGCCCCTCCCCCGCCCTCCACCGGACCTCACAGCCTCAGCGGCTCAGCGCCTTGCCACAATGCCTGCCTCCCCTGTCCGCCTAAGTCCTGGCTAACTCCTTGTAGCCTGTCCTGCAAGAGTCCGTAGGACGTCACCTTCGTCAGGAAGCCTCACGGACGGCGGCGAGGTGATACCAGGTCCCACGGCATGCTGATTTTATGCAACCTCAGGACTACCTGTACACTGTGCTCCGTGTTTTTGTACTTGGCCTCCTTTCCCAGAATGTGAGGCCCTAGCAAAGTAGGCCCTCAGTGTTTGCTGAATGAATTAAGAAATGTTTCCACCATCTCAGACACAGTAGATATAGCTGCCTATTCTCATCTTGGGAAAGATCTCAACCCAAGATTTCCTCACTTCCCTCGGCTCGCCACTCATTTAACTTGATCATCGTGGCAACTGAGGTCGTCTTTCTGATCTATTCATTAGCCAACAGATTTATTTATTACAGACCTTCTGTCTTGGCAATATCTCTTTGGTTTTACTGGAATCCATTTGCTCCTGCCCAGCTTATCAAAGAAGTGTTACCAACGTCCCCATGAAGCCCTAGAATTTACTGAAAGCAAGGCAGTGTGTAAGCCACCAGGGATATAAAGATAAATCAGACTCTAACTACTCAAAGACCATTAGCAAGAAATTCCTTAGCCTTTTTCAGACTGAAACTCTCAGTCACTTTATCTTTTGCTGGAAGGGTGTACAACTTCTGTTGCTGGTGGATCTGCTTTTCACAATTACCCAAAATCTTTTTTCAGATGTGACTCAAGTTGGATACAATAATGAGGGTGACTAATGCAAGTCTTGTTTTCTTACCCTTTTATGTCATACTTCTGTTAATACACCCAAGATTCATGTCTATTTTTTTCCACAACAGCCTTACAGTACTGACTTGAATTTACTTGACGGGCAATAAGGGTTACAGTTCTTTTAAATGGTGGTTTTCTGTACTCAACTAAACTACCTCCCATCTATCCCCACCAGACTCCTTGTGCTAATGGAGACTCATTCTCCAGTTGGTTACAATTGTTTTCAATTATATTTCTGGAGTTCAGATGATTTGTAGTCCTGTCTAATTTGGTAGCATACACAATGGAAAAGGAAAAAAGAAAGAAGAGAGATTTTATTATGTATGAGAAAAACCCGCTCCAACTCTTAACCGTGAGTCTTGAAGTCTCTACCAGAATTCACGATGCACGCTACAGATTCCATGGTTAAACGTGTAGGGATCCTGGGGTATCTGTTCGGAGGTTCTGAGGACATTACCCACTCTCTTTATTTATTTAATATTAGTCACCTATTTTCTCCACCTTTCCTCCTTTTTTCCAAGCACTGTTCCCCACCTCTCCAGCCCCAGCAAGCAAACAGAGAATGACTTCTTTCTAACTTGGATTCCTCCCCTTTTAAATCTGAGTGTTTACTGGGAAGCTCACGAATGGGAGAATCACGGTAAGGTCCGGCTGTGCGCTGGTGTCCTTCACCTGGGGCCACAGATGAGTCTTCATGAGCTGCAGATCACCCTCCAGCCCAAAGGGCAGGCAAATGTGTGTGTGTGTGAATGTGGCAAAAGGATTCACAGCTTCCACCATAACTCGAAGGGGCCCAACACCCCAAAAAGGTTAAGAACCCCAGCTCTCAGGCACTCAGCCATAATAAAGCAATAAACTGAAACAGCAACGGCAGAATGACTGATTCAACTCTCTACTATGCCATTTCCAAAGAGAAAGAGAAATTCTACAGTAATGATACATTAAGCATCTTTTGCATTAACAGAGAACATGACTTAAGGGTGTGATTTGGGAAATCCAGCATATATAAAATAATACAGAGGCAATAATCTAACCCTTCCAAGTATCAATCACTTCAAATATCTGAGTTTCTACATCTCACAAAGTTTGACACAATTTCTTTGTCCTCTTCTGATACCTTCAGCTTATTTGGTAACATTGATTTAAAACCAAGACATCAGGAATCAGAAGTTTCTCTGCACATCTTACTAACCAAAAACATGTAGCTCTCACCAACTATAACTATATTATTTTTGCTAGGAGGTACTGTTATCTTCCATACTTGTGTTTTTAAAACATCTCAAAAAAACACTACAAATATGTCAAAATCAAAACTGCCTTCATGGCATTAAGCTGCAAAAATCAACACATCTCAGTCTATAGGTTATGCCATCTTTTATGACTATCACCACACCCAGAGTATTTTCTACAGGTAAATGTGAAACCTAGCATCAACGGGTCAGGAAAAGATGCTCTCTAAAAGCTTATGCTTTGACGAAATGCCATTTAGAAATTTAGAAGCAAAAACTGGTGAACATCAAACTGCCGTCATCCGTACTCACCACGGGGCAGGACACAAAGGATCCCGAGGCACACGCTGGACTTGTCCTGGAAGGAAGGACTTAAATTCCATGAGGAGAGCAGGCAAGCAGAGACGGCGAGTGGCAACACCACCTTTCTCCAACTCCTCTTATGTGCAGACACACAGATTTTGGAATCTTCCAGGACTAACAATGAAAACCACACTAGGTTGTTTTCCCAATTCCTGTGAAATGAGTCAGTAGGTCAAACAACTGCTCCACTTGGGAGAGAGAACAGTTCCTTCAACGGCGCTCCTTGTTTCCAGGGAGGGCACTCCTGCCCTGCGCCCCCTGGATAACAGCGTGGCCAGTGAGCCCCGGAGAGCCCGCCACGGGAGACACGTCACGGGTACTGTGGGGGGGGGGTTAGCCTTCTTCGCGGGACAGTTTCTCCTTGGGGATTTTTAGGAGGACAAAAATCCGGTGAGGAGGAAGATGTGGATGAAGTCTCTTCCTTGAAAAAAGAGCTGGCATAACTTTTCCTCTGTTGAGAGCGGGTAGTCATTTACTTTTATCTCACAAGATGACTAAATATTAGAAGAGCAGTAACCATACCTCGAAAAGCCCCCCCACAAACCGCTTCCCTCTATAAAACATCCTCCCCTCCTCCAAACGACTGCTACACTCAAAAAAATCCAATGGTTATTCAATCAATCCACACTCTGAAAAACCCTTCATAGGCTTCTGAGTCCCTCGGTTCCGTCCATTAAATCACATAAAGCAGAAGTATCTGAGAGCTTGCTAGCAGTCTTCTGAATCCACAACTCAAGACCCTGAGCACTGGTGCAGCAGTGATCATCGGAATCTACCACCTACTCACCGGAGAGACCATTTCTTGTAGTTAGCGACCTTCTGTCCTGGAGATCACCGGCGACTGGCAGGGAATCCATAATTCTGAGACCTCACACACGTTCAGGCAAATGCACGGACATGTGTCTTAAACACAGGTACACAGGATCTTCTGTGACGGTTCTTCATGAGGAGACTGGAAATACTTTTGCTTTCTGTATCGAGAGTACTGTCTTTCCTTTTAAAGAGAAGGTTTCATTTTGATCTTGAGAAATTCTGATAAAACCACCAACTGAAAACCTGCCATTATAAGCGAGGATTTCACAACGTTCATTCCAAAAAAACTGTGGCTATTCATTTCTGGAAGTGATTCACTGCGAAAGAATCACTGTTGGCGGTGGAGGGAGCATTCATCTGGAGAAGGCAGCCTGCCCTCCGAGCAGCGAGCAGAGCCCTCGGACCCAGCGGCCACGCGCCTTGCTGACCCCACCGCAGCTCCCTGAATCACCGTCCCTCGAGATGACGCGCAATGACCAATTTCCTCTCCTAACTCCCTCACTGTACAAACCCCCCTTTGGTCTATCCACCCTGAATTAATCCTCTGCCCGGGTGGAAACGTGCAAAGAAATCTGGGGAGCCTACAGCCGTATTCTCCACCTGTCAACGCTCAGTCGCTGGCGAGGAACCAGCATATGGATACTCACTTCCTGTGAGTATCTCTAAAAGAGCTTATGATATTTCCTTTGGGGGGGAAAAAAAAGGCGGGGGGGCGAGCAACGCAGGGAGAAGTGACTCCAATAAGCAGAACTACAAGCATGCAACGGGATCACTGTTTACCAGCCACGCCTAATTTTAATCTGGTTTCTCAACCCCTGTGTGATTAAGACAGCCAAGAGAACAGCATCAGGAGAAAGAAGAAGAAAAGACATTTCACAAATGCTTAGACCTTCAGTGCGCGTGACCAGAAAAGTGATTTTAGGATTCAAGTGAGCCAATCCGAAGCGGGTTAGAGCATTAACCCTTCAAGGAAAGAGAAAGAGTTCTTTCCACTTGTCCCCCAAATCTCAAAATACGGAAATCATCCCCCCCTCTCCCCCGCCCCCACCGCCGGGCGCTGAGACACTGAAGGCACAGGCTCTGAGTGCCAAGCCCAGGGTCTGTGAGAAGAAAGAAGGTTTTCAGATTTGTGTGTGAAGGGGGGAGTAAATAGTTATTTATAGGACTCATCACATTCGCAGGGCGGGCATGTGGCTTTCACACCAGAGCACCCTTGGAAAACGGGCCACGAAGGGCTAAAATAGGACTTTTTATATTTTTCTTGGTGTCGGCCAAACCTGAGCATTTGTGTCAGAGAAGAGCAGAATTTCTTCACTGGGCAAATTGAGGAGGATTGTTTTTATCCTACCTTGGAAATTATCAGTGGTGAGAGAGTTCATTCTCTGAGGGGACTAGCAGACATTCTGCAGAAAGAGGAGCTTTAAAAAAAAAAAAAAAAAAAAAAAAAAAAAGCCTGTCCTTTATTTCCAGGCTATTGATGTGCTTCTGTCTTGGGTGGAAATGGTGGGAGGGGGAGCTCCTGAAGGTAGGAGAAGAAAAACAGAAGCTTCCACTCGGGGCCAATAGAAGACTGAAGACCGACGAATCCAATGCAGGCACACAGCTGGGACACGGCGCTGTGGGCCCTTAATTTCTGACATGGTAACACCCGGCCACTTTTACCCTGACTCCTCTATTTCTCATCGTTGAATGCTCAAGAGAAACATGAAGAATGTATGTGAAAATTTTTAATAAAGCCATCTGTATCTTATGCTGTGGAAGGAAATTTTCACCCACGTGCTATGTTTTTATAATCTTTGCCAAACTGGTATTTTCAAAAGAACAGTATGGGAACCACTCACGTGGTATGAATATAACCTTCAAATTGAGAGTGGGTAAAAACAGCATTGATAATTGGTATGAAGAATTTAATCCGCACCAACACCACTACACACCAGTCATCCCTCGGCCCTCACTCCCACGACCACATGAACCTCCCCGATGCCAAGAGGAACATTCTGTAAAATGTCAAAAGAACAGGAACCTATCTATTATAGGGACAGCAATTTTAAACACCTACAATTCCAAAACATTCTATTGCTCCTGGGCTTGGCGAGTGGAGGAGCAATGATTAGAGGCCTGACAACTAATCAAATATTAGTATCTCTAACTTGCTCACTTACTGAAAAGTCAGCTTCTCTCTCCCACTGGGTCATGGTCACACACATGCCCGCAGGTCTCAAAGGTTCTGTGCACTTTGTTCCCGTTTCAGACCGGGCTTCATAGAAAAGTTCCTCTCTTAGGGCCTGTGTGGCCAATGCAGACGTTTTAAGAAGAGAAAGGAAAAGCAGAGCAATGCAGAAGGAAAATCATGAACTACGTGCTTGGGGAGGTCAGGGGAACGACACAGAACGCGAGCCCACCAGATGTGCCCAGTGCCAAGAAGCTGCTGCCCACGAGGACGCCCTGTGCGCTGTGGGGGCTGAGAGGGTGACTTCTCAGGTTGGGTATTTTGAAAGAGGCTGAGCTACAGAGACTATCCAGGTCTTGCTGCGGGCTGCTGTGCTGTGGATATGACTCAGGTGCAGATTTACAGATTCTACGTTCCCTCTCCAGGCCTCCGGGTCCGCCGTCCCCCACCCCCACCCCCGTTCTCCCCCAACAAAATAAAACCCTGTGACAAATGTTCTCTATATTCAACTTGACTCAAAGTTTCCTTTTAAGCAATGCAAAGCGATACACTCTTTAGTGGCACTTTTCTAGAAAGGAAGGGGGGTGTGGCTTCACGTGGGAAGGGCACCAGACTACAGGTAGTCAGAGGGCCCATGTTTGGGTCTTGGCTCTTCCTCTGGCTACGCTTTGCCCTGGTCCAGATCACCCAACTTCCTTAAGCCAGTTTAATCATCAGTGGTAAGAGCAAAATGACAGGCAGGGCTGGCTCAGACACTACCAGGAGATGGACACAGACCCACTCGTTGAATTTTCACCACAACCCCAAATTCCATTACTATCCTCAGCCTGCAAACAAGGAAAGTGAGCCCCAGGGAGTTTAAGGACTTGACCAGGGTCATGCAATCAGTAGGTGGTGAGGCCAGGATTCAAAACCAGGGATCCTGACATTGGCCACTCTGCTCCAGAACCTTCCCAGCACATCTGGCAGTCACACCAGGCTGGGGTGCACAGGGAGTAACATAGCACTTAACTTAGGAAGCTACCTTGTAAGTCGAATCCCGGGGCAGATTTTTCATCATGCCACATACAAATATTTTCTCTGCAGAATTTAAAGGAAATTAATGACAACTAAGTATCGATAACTCTAACACATTTATGTTCTTTGAGAACAGCTCCATATCATCATACCGAGTTTTAGGAGTAGAAAGTATGTAGAGACCGTGTTCAATTAGTGTGGTTAAGGGAAGCTCAACGTCACAGCATTAAAGCTTGACTCTCCATCCAATTAACTCCGGGAGTGGTGCTGTGTCACAGCCCGTGGGGGCTAGGGATGCACGTGGAATTATGAGACACTACGCGGGCCTTTTCATCTGACTGACTGGCCTCCATTCATTCATGTGATGTGTGTGTGTGTAATTCTGGTTCTCAGAACGAGCACCAGTTACAAACTTTTTTTTTTTAAGATTTTATTTATTTATTTGACAGAGAGAGATTACAAGTAGGCAGAGAGAGAGGAGGAAGCAGGCTCCCTGCTGAGCAGAGAGCCCAACGCGGGCCTCGATCCCAGGACCCTGAGATCATGACCTGAGCCGAAGGCAGAGGCTTTAACCCACTGAGCCACCCAGGCGCCCTACAAACTTTCCTCTAACTACAAACTCCCCGGGTTTTAAGAAGAAAAGAAAAAAATGAGAAAAATATTTTCTTTCCATTATTATTATTATTATTATTAATTATTACTACTACCACTACTACTACTACTACTATTATTATTATGAAGTCAGGGAAAAACAAAGCCCCCGTTAAAGGTCTGCCTATGAGGAACATAACTGAAGTTCTATCCAATTCTTTTCTTTAAACTCAATCAGAGGCAGACTCTTCGAAGTTAAACAAACTGTCTTTCCCACATGCTCACTGAATGTGGCCACAAGAGTAAAAGAAATTGGCGGACCCCTCTGCTTCGATGGTGAATAATAATTTATTTACTTTCCAAGGAAACAGAAATTTCCTATTCAGGGTCTTTAAAGCTTTTCATGCTATATATTCTACGAAGTCTATTACATTTACTTATAACTTTCTGAACGGTTCCCTATCATGTTGGGTCACATCAAAATACTGAAAATACCTATTCCTAAAACAAAGACATCTGTGGACAAGAGAAGTTAAGAAGAGAAAGAAGTAAGACCACATTCTCGTGTGATTTCCACTTAAGAGGGCAAAGATTCTGGGAAACCTACGTACATTAGACTTATAAGCCAGCACTTGTTTTTCCCCCGAAGACTTACTTGGCGTGAAAAGCTACTTCCTGTACTATAATCATAAAGTCAAATGTTATTTGCTCCTATCGTAACCATTCACATACTTCCTGTCATAAAAACTTGAACTTTGCTGGAATATTAAATAAAACATGCAAAAAAACTACAGGTAGGAAGTGACCATATGGATATATATCGTTACGTTCATATTCCAATCTTAACAAGAGATGGATCACCTTTTCTTGGAAAACCAGTATTACACTTTATCGTCTTGGGTGACTAATCCCATTTGAGGCCCACAGAAGGAACTTTAAGTATAAAAAGAGCTTTCTTTATGTACCGAGCTTAATCAGTAGTTTTGTGGCAGCTTTAAGGATGTCTCTCAGATATACGGTGTGTGTATTGGGCTGCAATGTACTTGCAGAACTTCCTGGCCTAGAGCTAAAATCATGTAGATTCAAAACCTTATATAGGGGGTGCCTGGGTGGCTCAGTGGGTTAAAGCCTCTGCCTTCAGCTCAGGTCATGATCTCAGGGTCCTGGGATCAAGCCCCACATTGGGCTCCCTGCTCAGCGGGGGAGCCTGCTTCCTCCTCTCTCTCTCTGCCTGCCTCTCTGCCTACTTGTGATCTCTCTCTCTGTCAATTAAATAAAATAAAAATCTTTTTTAAAAAACCAAAAAGCCTTATATAGGGTAGATGTGCACATTTTAAATGCACGTGCAGCATTTTTCTTTGATGGCTTTGTACTTCTAAAAGAAAACAAGCTTCTAAATTCCTAGGCTTCCGTGTGTCTGGAGAGAAAAGCAGAGCCAGCTGCACACACCCAATGATAGAAGAAAAGTGTGCACGAACAGATTTGTTTACAAAACAGGGCCCGGCAAAGTCTGTCTCTCGGTGCCACAGCAGGATCCATCCAACAAAACAAACACGCAAATGCAGAAGAATCTATGGGGACAACTCTTCCTGCTGATGAAGGTATAAGGGTTAGTGATGTACCGTGCAACAGTGTGGCTCGGTCTTGAACTGAGAATACACCACAAAGCCCAGGTGTGTATATTTATACAAAGTACAATGGTTTCGATGCTCCTTCTTTGGCATTTAAAAGTCTCAGATTTATTTCTTCAGCAATGGCATTCTCTCCTATTTTGAATCCTATGTATTTCTATATGGACAGGGCGGTCCCTTTAAACTCATCAGCAAACAACAAAACCAACACATTCTACTTATTTTACTTCAGTTTATTGTATGGCCATCCAGCCAGGTTTGCAAAGTTCAGCCTCTGACTCCCTGCTTCATGGAGCAGCACCCATTTTCAGTGATGACTAGCTCTGTCCTCCCCCTCCCTTTCCCACGGCCAATAAGCATGGTGGACTTTTATCACTTTGTTTCTGGACAAGCACGATGGCCTTTATAATTGGCTCCCTTGCCAAGGAGCAACTATATGATGGAAAAACACAGTAAAGAGTGAGAAGATGGGGTTTTGGGTTCAGGTCTGCCAGATACAAACCACGTGATCCCAAGAAAATTGTGTAATGTCCTTAGACCTCAGTGTTCCCATCTATAGCATGAAAAAAATGGCCATCAAATCACAGGGCATAATCCATCATGTACACAGTCATCAAATATGATCTTCTGAAATTCTGCTTCCTCAGATCACTGCACGCCTTAAAAATCTTTAGTGATTTTGCAAAGTTCTTCAGCCTGAATTAAATATGAAAGTCTTCTATAAACTAGAAGGCACCACACAAATGCAACAGGAACCCTAACAGGGGTCATTTCTTGAGTTGCATGCACTAAGTATTACCCAGGACTTTTATATATTTTTATACACACAGGCGCTAGGTCCCATGGCCATTTTGGAAGGTTGGTTTTATTATTTTACATTACATATCAAGAACCTGAGGTTCTGTGAATAACATACCCAAGGTTACATAACCTCGTCAGGTCCAGGAAAGTACGTACAAACCTACATGTGGTTGATTATCAAGCCTACTAAACCATAGTGAGTGCTTTGTTTTTTAAGATTGATTGATTGATTGATTTAGAAAGTGCGCGCACATATACAAGCACATGGGGGAGGGGCAGAGGGAGAAAGGGAGTCTCAAGCAGATTCCCCACTGAGCGCAGAGCATGAGCTGACTATGGGCTGGATCCCATGACCCTGAGATCATGACCCGAGCCCAAACCAAGAGTCAGATGTTTAAGTGACTGCACCACCCTGGCGCCCCCTGAGTGCTTTAACTGGAACATAATATGGGGGGCGGGGAGGATGTTTTTCCTAATTAGTTGAGTCATCATTCTCTAAGTCCCTGGAATAACCAGGCTGTATAAGGAAGGACAGGTCATCATAATATAAAAACACTGACAAATAAAGTGATCACCTACTGCTTTGTCCTCAACCCCATTCCTGCTCACTTTTTAGGCTGCTAAGTATCACAGAATACAAATGCAAATGCAGTGTAATTCACTTATGACAGTTAACTTGCTCAGTAGTTAATGGAGGAGGTCAGAGTCAACAGAGATGATCTCATGAGAGGGTAGACTCTTGAAGAGAATGCTCTGTATATCCAAAGACTACGAGAGGCCCTTGGGAAAATATAAATGCTCACTCCAGAATCACTCTCTTTATGATTCTGCCACAGAACTCACCAATTTTTGTCCAAAGAAATAACATACTGTGGCATCATACCCCAAATTTCCATTCTATAACGTGAACCAAACTTGGATTCAATTCTTTTTAACTCTTCAAAACTTAGTCCTAATAAAATCTCTTAAATTTTTTTTTACTGTTTTAAATGTCTGATTCATTTCCAGTTGATTCTTTAAGTTTTTTGGTACGAGTTATCTTCAGAAAATAAGGACCTTTGGAAGTGATAGTAATAGAAAAAGGAAGATTGAAAGAATTACTGATAGGCAAATGGTGGTCAACAAAAAAAGGGACTAGTTCTCTGGCCCACAGATGAAAAGTAAGGTCCTAGTTTTCCTCTCACTTGGAGATTCTCAGGCTCACCTGGTCCAAAGCACCCAGGAGGGAGCCATGCCCATCAGCTCCACCACTCTATCTGTGGGGGCATGAATGTGGCAGGCACCATAAGGCACATCTGACTGTCGAGCGAAACCACACTGCAGTCCACTAAACTTACTGTAAATCCCAACTGTACAAGACTCACTCCATCCANCTGGTCCAAAGCACCCAGGAGGGAGCCATGCCCATCAGCTCCACCACTCTATCTGTGGGGGCATGAATGTGGCAGGCACCATAAGGCACATCTGACTGTCGAGCGAAACCACACTGCAGTCCACTAAACTTACTGTAAATCCCAACTGTACAAGGCTCACTCCATCCATTCCATCTTTATCCAATTTCCTGATGATCTCTACCTTTTTTTAAATAATCTGTTCAGAGATGCCAGTTTATAATCTGGAAGAATTTTGTCTGCTAAGACTTCACTTTGAAAAGGCCCCTCTGTATTAAGATCCTTCCCGACATAAAATGTGCATATATACTCGTATATAAAACTAAATGGTTCTGCACAAGAAACAACAAGTGCTGGCAAGGATGTAGAGAAAAAGTAACCCATATGCACTGTTGGTGGGAATGCAAACTGGTGCAGCCACCACGGGGAAACAATATGGAGGTTCCTCAAAAATTAAAAATGGAACCACCCTACGACCCAATAATCGCACTACTGGGTATTTAGCCAAAAAATACAAAAACACTGATTCAAAGCGATACACACACCTCTATGTTTACTGCAGCATTATTTACAAGAGCCAAATTATAGAAACAGCCCAAGTGTCCATTCACAGATAAATGGATAAAGAAGAGGTGGCATATGTACACAGAATGGAATATTATTCAGTCCTTAAAAAGAACAAAATCTTGCCATTGGCAACAACATGGATGGAGCTAGAGAGTATTATGTTAAGTGAAGTCAGTCAGTCAGAGAAAGACAAATACCATATGATCTCACTCATATGTGGAATTTAAGAAACAAAAGAGCAAAGGAAAAAGAGGTAAATGAGGAAGAAACAGACTTTTAACTATAGAGAACAAACTGATAGTCACCAGAGAGGAGGTGGGTGAAGGCATGGAGGAAATAGGGGATGGGGATTAAAAAGAATACTTATCATGATGAGGAAAAAAATACAACTAAGTGGTTTTGGTTCCTGCAAATATCCTTCAATCAAAGGTTCAGAAAAGGGCTATTTTGAGAATGATTTAACGGGATTTATACTATAAAACCTCAAAGGCATATTGACTTAACCAAGACGACTCTGGAAACAAAGTGTGATTACTGTGCTTTTTCTAGTGACTATAATGTCCACTTCCAAGAATCTAATACAATAATGTCTCCCTTGCCAGAAAGAAATCCAAGGAGGCATGCCCTCGGAAGACCGAGTCTCAAGTTGGTAAATTCGGACTGTAAGCAATCAGAACACTACTGGTGAGCGTTCCACCTTGCAAAAGTGTCGTCTGCTGTAGGGATCTCGGCCTGCTCCTCAACAGACAGCAGTTCTCTTTAGAGCTCCTTCCCTCTGAAAAGCAAAAGGTGTTACTCTTCATTAACAAAAATCGAGAGCCTGTTTTCTACACATCACAGCAGAGATTCTTTTCCCTACAGGCAAAGGATAGACAGAAGCTCAATAATGGATAGTGCAAAATTAATATGTAAGGACATACAAGAGCCTTTCCTAGACGTCAACAACCTGAAGCCGTGGAATGGGGTGAGCAGTAGCGGGATGGGAAGGACGAGGGAGCAATTCAACAGTTTTGGACTTCCATGATTCTGAAAGCATGTTTAACACAGGACCGGCTTTCCAAAGGGGATTTTCTAGCGCTGACGCCAAAGGCGGCATAATGATGCTGTCGCCGTGCATGTTACCGAAGGCCACCCCTAATGGTGTTCTCTCTTTAAGACAAAGCAGAAGCTGAAAATGCAAGCAGACAGTATGGAGCAAAGCTGCAGTCGCATTTACGGTCCTTGGAAGCAGCGAAGCCTGTGCTTTAGAAGCTCGGGGTGGAATGCTTGTTTTGGAGAGCATCCAGCAGAGAGCATTTGGTTTCCTCCATTTAACCAGGTCACCCAGGCATGGAATGCACAGCTCTGCCAGACAGAGAGCGTTTGGGATGCCTGAGAAACAACAGCTTGTCCGGGCTACTGATGCGGAGAGAGGCCACGATCTCCTTTTTTTCTGCTTTGAATGGCGGCCTTGACGTCACAACAGCAAGGAACCACTGGGGGGACAGATGACAAGGCGCAGGCCAAGAGCGCCCTGCTCTGTCTTGGAGTTGCTTTCATCTCAGTCTGACATCTTCTCTGGCCGCAGAGAGTCGGCGCGAGCAGCGATGAAGGGCTGGAACTTACAAATAAAGGCAGTCTCTGGGCTGAGGAAACAGACCTTTGGGCACACTAACGATCACCTTCGAGAAACTTCAATGTGTTTGGGACAGAGCAGACTTCCCGGGGAAGGTCTGCATGGATTCTGCTGATGGTGCAGACATCTGCGCTTTCCCTGAAGAGCTGAACTTCCTGGATATCAAAACAGAGCCTCTTCTAAGAGGTGCGTGCGTTAAGTCCTGGGAAATGCAAGGAGCTTATGAGACCAGGCAGATAGCCCTCGTGAGAGACTTGTCCTGCTTTCTGGGATAAAAAGACCCTTTGAGGGATTTTATAATTTAAGTTCGAGCAATTAAACATGCACGCTAGTACCCAACTGCAGGCGTTTGGACAAATGGTGAACACTGTTCACATGCTGGCAGGTTCAACTCACCGTTATTTAAAATAAGTTGTCTGTGTTAGTCCTCAGAGCACTCTGAAAAGCACGATCTTTCGTCACATCAAAATTATAAATTATATTTAGCTACGTGAGTGTCAGATCATTTATTTCCGTTATAAATGCAATGCTAACTACAGACGTACCAGGGACTGTGCAGACAGGGTCTGAAAGCATCACCCCGCTGCTTTCATGCACAGAGAACAGTCTTCTGTTGCCACAGCTCTGCCCTAGGCTCCAGTCCTCTGCCTTGGGAGCACTCACGGCTCTCACCAAGCCCGAGCCCTCACCTAAACCCACAGTGCTCAGGGTCCTTCGGGACAGATGAAGCTAGAAAACCGAGGGCGGAGGGGCTGGTTCTGAGGGGTGGGTGTGTGTGTGTGTGGTGTGGGGCAGAGCACACAGCATACGGAGAGCAGTGGGAACACCTGTTCCCCTGACTTCTGTGCTCATATTTGGAAAAACAGTTCAGCAGAAGGAACAACATTTCTGAGTTATCCAGCCCCTTTTATCGGCTTTTTCTTTTCTTAATTAAGATGAGCACTCCCAGTGTGGCCACTGGGTCAATCTTGTTTCAAAAGAATAATCTGCTAGGAAGACTGACTTACTTTCGAAGGTAAAAGAGAGTAGAATTCTGACCTCAAACTCCATTTGAGACCCCTACAACAGTACCGCCCTTCTGCCTCCGGGCTGTCCTGAACAACCCTCACCCTCTACCTGTTCTGGAAGGTCGTCTCTGGACTCAAGAGCTCTTACCTGAGTAAATAACAAACTCTGTGTCTCATTCCTAGAGTTAAAAAAAAAAACAAACAAAACCTCCCAGTATGTTCAGTGATTAAATAATGAAAATGATGCAGCTAATGTTACTTTTTACCTACTTTTTTTTTTTTCAAGTACTGGTTATACTCAAGAGATGAAACTTATTCTAGCCCTACCTGTGTTTTTATTTTATAAGAGCTCTTTATGGTTTAAGAACCATAGTTAAATCTCCTCTGAACTTATTTATTAAACTTAAGTTTTCAAGAAGACAATGAGGAGATTTCTCAAACTTATGGAAGACCATTTATTTTTGTCTAATGTAAAGGATGAGAGAACGAGAGCGAAAAATAATTTTTTGCCATCCTTATCTTGATTAGAATTTTCTAACGTTCAAATTCCTGGCTATAAACCACAGTAAACAATCAGTCATTCATTCAGGAGCAACTACTGAAAAGGCGATATTTAAAAGAGGAAAAAATAAAACATGATGTGATTAAAACCCTATGCACGTCTTCACTTCAAGGCAAACGCTGTGCCCATCTGGGTATTTAAAAGGTGCCAAATATCATTGGGATCTAGATTTAATTCATGTCATGAAGAAAGCACCGTATTTAATTTGTTCACAAAAGACCTAGAACCTCATGGAAATGATGGTGGTGATAAGGACAGTGAAGTGAACTATTATTAAAATGAGGTATTCATTTTTAAATTATTTAAATGCAGGATCAATCACAAACGTGAACAAACTTCCAATGATCTAGTGTTCCATTCCTAATGAGAAAGAGTAATTTTGAAGATAATTTTCAGCTTTAATAGGTTTCTGCTCTAATTTGCTCCTGTGTTGGGAAATCTTTTAAAAATTAGTGGGTTTAAAAATCCTGGCTGCGTTCCGTCGGGAAGCCAAAGAGCGAGAGACAACACTTGTTCCCAGGGGCCTCGAAGACAGAGCCGGAGAATTTACAGACACGAGACACATGACCTGAGTGGAAGGCACTGTTTCTGCTCGCTTTAGTGGATGCTGAGGGCCGGGGAGAACCTGAGTCCACAGCTGCCTTTTCAAGTGGGAGGAAACCAGAGATGCGCCGGGCCACGCAGCCCCCCAAACAGGTGCAGAGGAACCCATGTTTAGAAGTGACCCCTGCGCCCTCCGACCTGCCTTTCAGAGTGGCCACCTTCAGGGCTAGTGGCTTCCTCACGTCCACACTCTCTTGCCCACTGAGTCTTACAGCCCAGATCCCTGTTTTCAGTCCAAGGACACTGGTGGGATTTCACTATGAATCTTCCTTAGACCCGACAGCTAGAAATCACCTCTCCCTTTCCCAATGCCCCTTTGAAAATGGTAGAGAATATGTATATATCCTAGCTCGAACTGTATTTGTAAAAAAAATAAAATAAAATTTAAAAAGATTTTTCTCCTCCAGTCTATTCTAATTCAACCAACAGTCATCATCCTGTAATGCACATGTGAGAAATTCGTTTTCACAGTTTGTCACTTGCGCTTGTTAGAGAAAACTTCCTACGTAAGTATCCATGTCGCTAGAACTGTCTGTATCTATGTATCAATGTATCTATCTACTGACCTGTACTCTACCTATATGAAAACAAACTCGTGACACTAATCTTCAAGAGGGATTCTGTACTAGATACTTTATAAAGCCAAGGTGTTTATGCTCACAAATCTACCCTCTAAAAGGCAACAACAGAACAGCTCTGTCATCATCCTTACAGGACGGGTGTTATCCAGATTCTTCACTGCATGTGTCCTTTTCCTTCATGACACATTATAACCTGCAGTTGCCTTCGTGTGCTTACACGCTCCCTGTTTCTTTCACTGGCCTGTACGTTCCATGAAGGTAGGATTAATGTCCGTGTTCTCCTTGTATTGACCCTGTGGCTGGATGGAGGGGGAGAGAGGGGAGGGGGTGGAAGGAGGGAAGGGAAGGGGGAAAGAGGAAAGAAAAGAGAGAGAGAAGCAGCAGGAAAAGCAAGGGAAGGGAAGACAAGGCTTCTAGCAGCAGCTATGCTGGTTTCAGTAAACAGAAGGAGGACTTCCACAGTCTCATCAGATTTTACAGTCACAGAATTTAAAATTCTTTGTAACTATAACCTCGAGTCTCACTACCTCGAGTCATCTTGCAACATTAAATTAAAATTATCACGTAGGACACAGAGGCACGGAAGTGAGGAATAATTCACTTCTAGATTTTTTTTGTTGGGTCTACACAACAGCCACTGAAGCAGGTCCTTCTGCTTACTGACCTTTTAAGTCACCTGTTTGTAAATACAAAGCCCTTTCTCTAAGAGGATAGTTTAAGGACTGTAATAAATGTCCCGCATTTCTTTCCTTTTTAATCATTCACCCTATCTAGGCAACACAGAGCCTCACTTTTCACTTTGGATAAGTTTATTACAAGGAAGAACTAGTTCTCGAGAAACCCTTCTCATTTTTACCACTCACATAACAATGTAGTTCCTAGTGAAAGGACGCCAGTCAATGAAGAAACCATGTGCCAGTACTACGCAGAGTCAAGGGGTCGGGGCCACCTCAGAGCTGACAGCTAGAAAGGAAGGTGTGTCACTAAGAGGATTTTCGTGCACCCTGATCGCCTGGCTTGGGGAGGTGTTCTTCCTCAGACAACGTATCCCACACCGGGCACGGTCATCCACACAGGACGAACAAGGACTTGCCCAAGCTCACACGGCCCCAGCTCTCCAAGGCTGCGCGCGCCTCCCCGTGGGCCTCGAGGCTCAGTCTCTGCAAGGGACACGGGCTGCAGGAAGCAGTGACAGAATCACATGCCCCACAGATGAAGTATGAACACTGACTCTTTCCAAGAGAAAGAAAAGTCCAAATGGACCGGTATGGTTTCGAAGCATCTTGTCCAAGAACGGTTACGGGCAGGAGAATTTAGCCTGCTGAGCTGAGAGCGCCCCCATCTGCCCTCCCGCTGAGGCAGAGACAAACAGAAACTTGCATCCTCAGTGGCCACCCTGGGAATGGTTAAGAATTAACAGAACGAATGCATGCCTTTTCCATCTCAGTACTGCAGTTCTCCTGTGATCACCTTGTGAAAAATACATCCAAACCCCGCTCCCATCCGAATACGGTCAGACCACCCTTTCATTGTTCTTTTTTTTTTTTTTAAAGATTTTATTTGAGAGAGAGAGAAAGAGATCACAAGTAGGCAGAGAGGCAGGCAGAGAGAGAGGAGGAAGCAGGCTCCCTGCTGGGGCTCAATCCCAGGACCCTGAGATCATGACCTGAGCCGAAGGCAGAGGCTTTAACCCACTGAGCCACCCAGGCACCCCATCCCTTCCATTGTTCTGAAACCTTTCCCTCAGTTGCTCTTCAATTCGTTACAAAATATATTATGAGCTGAGGGTCCACAGAATGTCTAGCAGTCTTCTGGTGACAATAGAAATAAATCACTCCCTGTACTTCCCACACTCAAGTCATTGATAATTCTGATGTTCGTCTCCCTTCTCCTGGATGGCTACATCTTCTCCCTGACTGATAGGGCTTTAGAAAACACAGCGCATTCTCAAACCCAGGGAGCTACCTGTAAGGACACCCATCACACAGCAAGAGAGGCAGAGAGGTCTCCCTCCTGACAGCTAGGCTAATTCCCCGGGGTCCTGACCTGTATCACCCTAGGAATGCAACCTTCACCATCACGCCCTCCAGATGGCAATCAGCTGTGACTTGCTCACTCTGTAGGTAGCCTCTTCGTGTGCAAGAGTATTTCCTGGTCCAGCTGTGGAGAGGTCTTAACCCCTTCAACAAGCCCCACTGGGAGATGGACTCAAAGCCAACAATCTATAATTAATCCTAGTGCCAATGTGGGTTTGTCAAAGGCCCCCAGAGCAAATCGTGTTTTCTCTGACTAGGGCTTGGCTTTCTTGCTTTAAAAAGGATTCTTAGTATTTATTGCAGTAAAACTAAGCACTTTCAAATTTCTGCCAGATCCCCTGGAGAAATACGGTTTATTAATACCAAACAAATGTGATGCTTGAAAGGCAGGAGACCTAGATTCTAGTCCCTGGCCCACTACTGACTCACTGGGTGGCTTCGGGCAAATCACTTAAATCAAATAGACATCATATTCAACCGGCACAGAATGGGCACTTGGTAGGTGGGCAGTGCTCTGTGAGGTCTGAGGCCAGGTTCAATGGTGAAACTAAGTCAGTACAGACAAAGCCCTTTGCTCGGGGCCACTGCCTGGAGCGGCATTTTTGTAGCTGGAATCAAAGTGGCCACCCTGAAATACGACCCTACAATTTTTTTAAATCTTGAAGCTGAAGAAACTGGGTGAAACTCATTTAAAAGAGCGGCAGTACCACATTGTAAGGAGCCAAGAGCCGGCTTCTAGGGGCCAACTCTGTGGATCTGAATCCTGGGTCTACCACTGTGAGCTTTCCTTTCCTCATCTGTAAAATAGAAACAAAGAGCATCTACTGGTCACACAGGTGGCTGTGAAGATTCCATGAGTTACTACTTGTCCTGGGAGGTGAACATGAGCTCTTAGCTACAAGTTAATGAAGTAGCAAAATCAAGTAAAATTAAGCATGTATTCTCTGGAATACAAAACAAATTTATATACTTGCATTTGCAAATAACCTTTATACTACGGAGTTTGCAAAAATGTTTTTCCCTCTATTTTCTTTGAAGCTTATACTCTCATTGATGTTTTTACGAGTCACGCTTCAGCAAAGTTACAAGGCAGATTGGAAAAAAACAAAAACAAAAACACAAAGAAGCTCTAAGAAAAAAAATTCTAAAATAAAAATTTCAATTGATGGATGAACAGCATTCTAGGAACAGCTGGAGAAGTAACAATTTAGAGGCCATCCACATGCTGATCTCTCTACCTCAGACCTCTCTCCTGAATTACAGACTTCCGTATCCACCCGTCTCCCCAACATCTTCATGAGAATCCTAACAGTCATCTCAAAGTCAACATGTCGAAAACAGAACTCCTTGTTTTGCTCCCCACCCCCCATAAACCAGGTAGTGGGTAACGTGGGATATATTCACACATACCAGAATACTGTAGAAGGAACAGCTTATACCCCCCAAAACACGAATGAATTTTATAAACACAATACGGAGGAAAAACATTAAGCTACAAAACACTGCACACATGTTCACACATCTCAAAATGCCTTTAGCAATGCACACTTATGTGACAAAATATATACATTTCTTTAAAAAAAATCAAGAGAATTTTAGACACAAATTTCAGAATTGTGAGGAAACCAGAAAATGGCCAAAATGAAGTACAGAGAGATCCAAAAGTATCTGTAATGTTTTGAGTCTTAAATTGGGTGGTGGTTCACTAGAGCGCATTTTTTATTGTGCTTTAGAGCTTATTTTTATGTTACACATCATCTTTTGTACACCTAAAATGATCAAATTAAAAAGAAATACAACCCATAAAAATGAATTCTGTTGAAAGTTAAATTTCAAAACAATAAACTAAGCAGTGCGGGAAGGTAAATTTTGCTAAAAATAGGAAGAAATTAACGTATATTAATAACACTGGTTATGGAATATAATCACCTTATCAAGGTGACTAAAACACACACATAGTGGGGAGATCAAATGCCAAGGAAAAAATATTCTGACCAGGTTTACAGGTCAGAACAAATTTATTTATCAGGAATATGTTTCCTATTTTGCTAGGCTTTCTTTCTTAAAAACAAAATGGATTAGCGGTTCTTTGTTTAGCGGGAGGACAGTCTGAGGCTGCTAAGGATAAGGAGGTCTCCCAGCCCTGCTCCCATCAAGGCTGAGGTTTGTGTAGGAGAAACTCAGAGCCACACCTGTTGAAGACCCATGATTTTAGATTTTACTCTTCTTCCCTGCCTCAGCACTGATAGCAGACAGTTTGTTAGAGCTAGACTCAAAATAGGCTTTCTTCTGTTTAGAACATCTGAGTTGAAAGTCTTAAATGAACACAGTATGAGAGTCTATTTTAGAAGGAAGTGACCAAGCTCAAAGCAACACCAGGCATGATGTGTCTTGTTTACCTATCTGTTCCAACAGGCATAAAACAAAAAGAGGCCTGAGCATTTCTTGTCCTTTTCAAATAAGAGCTGGATCTATTTGAATGGCCAGGGAGGAGAAGTGAGTTTGATTTAGAGTTGGCATGGGTTTATGGGAAGAAATGTCTTTGTAGCTGGTCCTAAATATTATGGTAACTTGGACTGAGTTAGTCTCCAAGGGAGAAGTCGCCACATGTTATAACAGAAGCCACTGGGCTTGGCAAGGAAGGGAATGAAAGAATTGCAATTAAAACAATACCATTTCTCCATCATGGTGAAGATGGGCTGGCCAGGACGATTCCCTGTCCTCTTTTTCCAAGGCTGGTCCAATTAGACACTGCCCTTTTAAATCAGCCTTCACCATATTCTAAAGAGTACTAAATGCTGAGATGAATTTTAATTTCTAATCGATTCTTAAGGAGAACTTTTTCTTTCTTCCAACTAAAAAAAGAACAAATCAACACACAGATTCAAAAAGAGGAGTGCCAGAAAAAAGATTGAGAAAGAAAAAAAAAAAAAGATTGCGTTTGAGAAAGTTGCGACGGTACAGTTTTCAAATTTACCTATTACTTTTGTGGCTCTAAATAAGATAAGACTGTGTTCTGTTTTGATGTATACTCCACCACCCCACAATTTAATTTTGAAAAATTACATTCTTGCCTCTATCTGCCTTGCTATTTTGACAGGTCATTCCCAAACATAAACTGCCCTACTTTGAGGCTTTCCAAAGCTACAAGGAGGTGCATTCTGGTACAAAGCAGGCTGTTAATGAGTTTTACTGAGTGAAACCGCATTCTTCCCTGGCCTTGATTTGGTATAAATTATAAGGCTTCACAGACTAACAATAATGTAGTTTCTAGCCAGCCAGGTTTCTTCTTAAGGTGAAAACAAATTATAAAAGGCATAAACCTTGGTTCATAAATTAGGTATGTACACAGACCCATGTATTTTATGAAACAAGCCCAGAGGTGACTCTGCTATGCCATGCCATTTGTTTTACAAAGAAAAAAAGAAAATTCACACTATTTACTACAGGTCTGCAGAAATCATCATATACTTGCATGATTAAAGACAAGATTATAAGGTGAAGTATTGAATGCTGCTTATGTTTACATTTCTTGATCAAAATCATCATAATTTACTATTTCCAAAAGGAAAAACAAGCTTATATAATGGTACTCATTACAATATCTAGTTTCCAGTTATGAGAAGCAAAGGAAATGAGCTCTGAGGGGAAAAAAGGGACAAAATATAAATATAAATAAAACAGTTTTCGTTTACAAAGTGGTTTTCCATGTCTTTCATTTGAAAAGAAAGGAGATATGTTAACTAGACAGGTGAGGAATCAAGGGGGTGTGGGTGTGATTATGTGAGTGTGAATGCACATGTGAGTGTGAATGCATGTGGGTGGGTGTGAATGTGCATGCATGAGTGTGAATGTGAGTGCACATGTGAGTGTGAATGCACGTGTGAAAGAAAGACACAGGAGAGAAAGAGGGAGAGATCTGGAATAACGGAAGAAACAGAGACCTTTAGGGATGTCTTAAAAACATATAATTTGGCGTCTCCTTAAAAAGCACCAGTATTATTTAGATATTGTTCTAGATCGGTACAGAGTATAAGCTATAGAACATATAGTCCTGAGTGCTAATGACGGGCATGTACAGAACATCACTTAGAGGTCTTTGGGGAGGGAGATTTACTGATAGACCCCTGCAGTACCTAACTGGAGGCCAGGCTCATATGCTCATGTGGAAATCCAGAGAAAACATCCTCCAACAGGCGCCAGAGGGCTCATTCCGCAGGTATCCAGAGTACCCCCAGCTGGTCGGGGCTCTCTCCCTGGCCCACAGCTAAGGCTGGTGGTGATCACAGGGAACAGAGTGAGTCTGTCACTCCACATCCACGTAGTAAGTACCTACCATATGTCGGGCAGTGCGCTTGGCAGATGCTGAATGTGGTGGTGAAGCAGGTGAAGAAGAGTTCCTGCCCTCAAGGAGCTTACAGTCTAGCCGGGAAGCGCGTCGAGTCACAGGGAGGGACGGCAGGGAGACTGAGGGCGCTGGCTGGTCTCATTAAGATAGAGTTTAAATCCTGCTCGGCTCCTGACCTTGGACACATTCTTGAACTCCCTCATCACGGCTTTCTTTAAGTGTGAAACGGGAGGATCATGTTGAGAAGACCGCGTGAGGTATGTCTGTCAAGCACTTGGGAGTTCTGGCGCACACAGGGCCCAGCAAATGGTGGCGACCACGGGACACACACAGAAGCTTGCTCTCTCCTTCCCCAGAACCCTCCCCGAACTGTTGGACAAGGAACTGAACCACATCACCACTTTATCACGTTTCTGTATGATTTTGGCAAATCAGATGGCCACCAGTGCTACTAGGCTAGACAGGAAAATCTAGTTGCTAAAAATAGACCTCAGCAAGAGGCCCAAATTGCTCCTGGAATGGGCACATTTTCGGTTTCTTAAGGAGGTAGTAAGCAGGTGTTATTAGGTGGCCTCTTATAACTTAAATAACTTATAAGCATTTTCTCTTTTAAAACAAACCCCATAAGCCTGGGTGGCTCAGTTGGTTAAGCATCTGTCTGCCTTTGGCTCAGGTCATGATCTCGGGGTCCTGGGATCGAGCCCCGTATTGGGCTCCCTGCTCAGCGAGGAGCCTGCTTCTCCCTCTGCTGCTCCGCATGCTTGTGAGCACGCGCATGCTCTCTCTCTCTGAAATAAGTAAAATCCTTTAAAAAAAAATAAAACCAACCCTATAAAAAGTATCACTACCACAATGAACATTCTGGATGGTGACTCTACAAGGAAAGATGAAGAGCTCCCCCCAGGACATCCATGCTGAGAAGTAGTAGAGGGGAATGTGTGGAGGAGGCACAACCTCTGGAGCCGACTGCCTGGGCCCCCAGCGCCCCCTATCGCTCACTGCTGTACAGCAACGACCACGTTGCTCCCTGGGACCCAGCGCTTAAAATATGTCTCATGGGGTATCTATCTCTCTGGGCAGTTGTACGGATTAAAACCACAAACGTCTACAAAGCAATTAGATGAATACCCAACATATAGAAAATATTCCATAAATATTAGCGACCATTACTCATGGCAAACCCAGTAACTTTTATTATCTTGCTAATAAAAACACGGAAGCCAAGCACTGAGACAACTGAGGCACAGCAGAGGAACCCGAGTTCTTTCTTTGGTTCTCCCATCAGTTTGATGCATCGCAGTGAGTACACCACAACCCTTCTGCAATTCACTTTCCTCATCTAGACAAGTTATGTACAAACAGAAGTATAAATATATATGTGTGTGTGTATGAACGTCTGCATATACGCATGCACACACATACACACAGAGAAGGCTTAGGGACCTGGTGCAGTTTTTTGTTAATAACCACAGCAGCTGAGCCATTGAAATGTCTGTACTTTCCCATCTAGGATACTTAGGGTTCTCCAGAGAAACAGAAACAAGTAAGTGTGTGTGTGTGTGTGTGTGTGTGTGTGTGTGTGTGAGAGAGAGAGAGAGAGAGAGAGAGAGAGAGAGAGAGAGAGAGAGTCTGTGCAAGTATGGCGGAGAGAATGATGGAGAATGACGGATAGATTTATTTTAAGGAACTGGCTCAGGCGGTTATGGGGGCTGGCAAATCTGAAATCTGCAATCAGGCTGGTGACCCAGGGAAGTGCTGGGTGGCAGTCCGAGCTGGAAGGCCATCGGGAGACAGAATTCCTTGTTCGGGGCAGATGGGGGAACGACCCATTTTTTTCTTTTAAGCATGTCAACTGCATGAGGGTAATTACGGAAGGTAATTTGCTTTACTCGGAATCTACTAACTTAAATGTTTAACCTGATCTAAAAATACCTCCCTGATGACATCTACACGGCTGCTTCACCAAGTATCTGGGTACCATGACCCAGCTAAGTCGACACATCAAATTAACCATCACACTATCCTTGCAAGAGAGATGACATTCAGATGGTTCGCTGCCGCAGGAAAAGACCCAAGAATGCACAGCGATTTCACTCTCTGCAGTCAGATTAAAGGCAAGACAGTCACATGAGGCACCCACTTCTCTCGAGGTGAAATCTAAGTCTGGACAACCTGTGAAGCAGAAGCAGAAGACAGTGGCACGGGGACAGCAGGACGAGGCCGGGGAACGAAAGCACTCCAGTCCACAGAAGGACAAGCCTCTTGCACGAGGGCTGCAAACTCAACGCCCAGCAGAGCCTGGCACGTAACACAGAGGAGTGACGCAAACAGGGCTGGGGGTGCGTGGGGGGCACAGGGCACAAGGCATCCACGAGAGCCGCCCCCTGCTGCTGGCCACCGAAGCCTCCAAGTCCGCCATCCTT
This sequence comes from Ailurus styani, assembly GCA_002007465.1. Lineage (NCBI taxonomy): Eukaryota > Metazoa > Chordata > Mammalia > Carnivora > Ailuridae > Ailurus > Ailurus styani. The sequence goes on along the minus strand of LNAC01000049.1, from coordinate 1,605,338 downwards.
TCCGCACTGGCCGGGGAGGCAGCACGGCACAGGGGGAGGCAATGGGGGGGCCCGGCTCCCAGTCTGACAACTCGTCAGCAGCACGACCTGGAACGAGTTCCCTACAGCACTCCAGGCCTCTGTTTCACTGACAGTGTGGAATTATGGGGAATACTCGGAGAATTTTCTTAAAATGGGATGGCATGTATATGTTATATATTACACGTAATATATATGATTTGTTATTTTAACGTAAGTCTTAGTTTTCTTCTTGGCTTTTATGAAGCATCATTTGTGTATCACTTATTGTGCCCAAGGCACTGCTTGACGACTCACAGAGTCCTCACAGCAACCCTATGAGGCAGGTACTCGTTTCACCACTGAAGCACAGAAAGGGTACACAGTCTGACCAGCAACAGGACACACAGTGAATTCTAGAAGACTGCCTAAGAAACACAAACAGCAAGATTCATTATTAGATGCAACTACACATTCACTCCTCAAGATACCATAAGCCTCTTTTCTTTTAACCAAAAATGTGCTGCAAGTGGGGGTTATGCTTGCTGCGGTACCTGGCGAGTCCCATACACTCCCTAACTTCCTGCCTGCCCTTCAGCTCCATCGCTCCAAGGAGCCGCTCTCTCACAGGCGCTGATGACCCCCGGCTCGTCGCGTGCAGGTCCCTCCCGGTCCTTTCCTCCTGAGCCTTGTGTTAGTGGGGCCGCGCTCAGCGCCTCCGTCTTCGGCACGGACCTTCTTTGGTCTTCCGGGACTCTGAACTTCCACGCGTTCCTTTTTGAAACTGCCTCCCTGACCTCCTCCCACCCCTGAACTCCTCTCAGGGTCTAGCCCTGGGTCCTGCTCACTTTGTCTTTGTGCCCTTGCTTTTCTTCGCTCGCTAATGCTGTCACGCAGTCCATGGAATCCCATTTTCAGGGCACACCTCAGTGCGCAGCCTCCGTGCCCTCCTCAACAGGTGCGGCCTGACCTCCGCATTGACCCTCTCTGCTCCAAAGCCAGCCAACTACCTTATGACCCCCACCTCCACGTGAAAACCCCCTCATCTCCCATAGTCAGCCTCCACCCTCCGCTTTCATGACCTTGTTCTCTTATCATCCCTTGAACCGCTTCGCTTGTGCAATAAGAAATCTGGACATCCCACTCTCTGGCCACAAGCTCCTATCCTTCAGCTCTCAATTACTGTATTCACCCATTACTCAGGATACCACTTACTTAGGAAAACCAAACCTAACAATTCTAAACCCCAAGTCTGACCCTCCCACCATGTCCTCTAGTTAAGTAGCAGCAACAACTCAGCTGTCTGTCAGAAACCCGCATGTTGGGGCACCTGGGTGGCTCGGTCAGTGAAGTGTCTGACTTTTGATTTCGGCTCAGGTCCTGATCTCATGGGTCATGAGATCAAGCCCCACGAAAGGCTCCACAGTCTGCAGGAGTCTGTTTGAGACCCTCCCCATCCATGTCTCCCCCTACCTGGAACACTCTCATTCTCTCTCTAATAAATAAATAAATCTTTGGGAAAAAAAAAAAAGAAACCTGTATGCTGACTTTGATGCCTCTCCCTCATCTTCCATATCCTCGAATTCCAACATATCTACCACCCTTAAATATCACCCAGCCTCTACCTCTACGCAGATCGCCAACATTTCTCACCCAGATTCCTCTCCCCTAAGGTCTCCTAACCTGCTTCCCTGCTTCCAGTACTTGCTTCCCTACAATCTCTTCTCCAGGAAACAAAATAATCTTCTTTTTATTTATTTACTTACTTCTTTATTTTTATTTTACATAATCTCTACCCCCCAATGCAGGGTATGAACTCGCCACCCAAAACTCAAGAGTTGTATGCTTTTCTGAGCCAGGCAGGTACCCCAAAACAGTCTTTCTAAATAGGAGTTCTAACCATGTCCCCCCAATGCTTAAAATTAGCCAACACTTCCCTGCATTCTTCAGATAGTTATGGGTGAGTTGGGGGGTTGGTGCTTGGGTGGCTCAGTCAGCTGAGTGTCTTGATTTCGGCTCAGGTTTCGATCTCAGGGTCATGGGATCAAGCCCCATGTCAGGCTCTATGCTCAGTGTGGAGTCTGCTTGAGATTCTCTCCATCTCCCTCTGCCCCTCCCCTCCTTAAACAAGTAAAATCTTAGAGAGAGAGAGAGAAAGAAAGAAAGAGAGAAAGAAAGAAAGAAAGAAAGAAAGAAAGAAAGAAAGAAAGAAAAGAAAAGAAAGAAAGAAAGAAAGAAGAAAGTAACTGGACTCCTTAGCACAGCTTTGGGGGCATTTCCTGCTCTAGTGACTGCCCACCTCTCTAGCCTGGTGCACTCTTACCTCCTTCTAGTCACATTATGCCCATTCTTCGGATGTGCTGTGTTTCTCTCTTGCCTCTGGGGCTAGTACATTCTATTTCCACTGCCTCAAATATGCCTTTTTTGCTTTATCCTGGTACTCATCATTGGGTGTCATATTAAGGACTACAACCTCTTTAGAGACCTTCTGTGTCCCCAGACTTGGTTATGTCCCCTGGGTGGCTTTTCTTATAGCAAATGTGCACTTCCCGTGCATTGTACTCAACCCCCAGGGCGGCGTCTCCCTCACTGGCCTGTAGCTCTCTGTGAATCAAGACTCTGGCTCGCTCACTTCCCACCATATTCCTCTGCCATGTCGCACTGGTCCAAAGGACACTCGACAAGTACTTACTGAATAAACAAAATGCAGTTAATTCTTAAACTCCCATCCTCCTGACTCTGTCCTGGAGATTCAGTTCCACATCTCCAGTCACCAGACATCCCACCAGTGCCTAAACTGCGTATGTACAAAATAACAGAGATCACCTTCTCTCTCACAGAGAGGACCGAGTTGAACAGAGAGGACATGGGCGTGGAAATCAGGGACGTCAGCAATGCCCCGTCCTATATCCTATTAGCTGTAAAACTTTAGACAAATCTTTGTCCAAGCCTTAGGTTTCTCATCTCTGAAATAAAGACAAAAACACTAACCTTACAGAATGAGGATGCAACTGAATGAGAGAATGCACATGAAATGCCTGGCAAATGGCAGAGAAGTAATAACTAGCACCTGTGTTCCAAAATTTGAGATCAGTTTTGCTTCCATCCTTCCTCCCCACCACCCAACCTCTGTTATCCGGGCAGTTCTTAAATCTAGTTTTCTCCAATTGTCCCCCGTCACCTGGGCCCTCCCCCCACCCCACCCCAGACTGTCTCACCAGCTCACGAGGTTTCGCGCTCTGATTCTCTCACTGGCCGACCGCCCCACACACTGACGCCAGATGAGGCTTCCTCCAGGAGAGCTCCCACTGTCACTCTCATGACCAGAACTCTTCCACTGCTCCCAGTGGCTCAGGATTGAGTCTAAATCATTTAGTCGTCTGACACGCATGGCCTTCCCGGATCTGGCCTCAACAGACCTTGGCTGCCTTATCTTCTCATTAGTCACTTTTACACACACAGTTGCCCGGCAACAACAAATCAGTTACTGCCCACTCTGTCCACTGGAATTTCCCATCCCTCTCTCTGCTTTGCTCAGCTTCCCTTAGACGCGACACTCTCCCTCCGAGTTTCCAAGTCCAACACTACCCTTCTGTCAATGTCCAGCTCGAATGCTCCTGAATCCGTAAAGCATTTCTTGGGTCATCCTGGCCACAACAAAGCTTTCTTTCCTACAAACGTGCAGTGTATTTGGCTCACTGTCTATACATCAGCACATTTATCTCTCTCTCTACCTTCGTTCTGTCCCTGTGCATGGAATCTTAGTGCAAGCTCTTTGAGGGCCAACTCTGGGGGCCGTACCCACATGGCCATGTGCAGAAAAACACCCAGGAAACGGGGGCTGAATGTACAGCCCCTCAGCGTCCGACTGGGAAGCACGAGCATCTGCGCTCTACAGCCCACCGGCCCCCCTGATCAGCTCCTAGAACTGTGCCTGGCATAGAGTGACGTTCCACAGGGAACTGGTAAATGAACTGATCCACAGGGAGAACAACAGTTGTGTACGGGACAGAAATACCGTCCCCACAGCCTAAAACACGGAAGAGGACGTGATGCCTTTTCTCTCCCACGGTACTTACAAATGCCAGGAAGCTTCATGTCTCCCGCAAGCTATACGGCTAATTCTCTGCAATAACTATGGCACGTCGTGCTTTGGTACATGGAGTATTTCAGAAGTACCTACTTTTAACATGTAAATAAGAATCATTCTTCAAAATAGTCTCCTTTGGAGAATAACAGTTATACTAACAATGTCAACAAAATTTTTGAGACCTCCCTTCTGTATAGGCACAACTTTTTTGAGGGGTGAGGAGCAGAGAGAGAGAACCTTCAGCAGACTCCACGCCCAGCTCAGAGCCCCATTCAGGGCTCGATCTCACAACCCTGAGACCACGATCTGAGCTGAAATCAAGAGTCAGATACTTAAACGACTGAGCCACCCAGGTACCCCAGACATCTTTTTTTTCGTTAACCAAAAGAAGTTGTGACTATAGAGGTGCCGGGGTGACTCAGTCAGTTAAGTGTCTGACTCCTGATTTTGGCTCACATCATGATCTCAGTGTCATGAGACTGAGCCCTATGTTGGGCTCCGTGCTGGGTGCTGAGCCTGCCTCACATTGTTGCCCCCTCCCTCTCTCTCTCCCTCTGCTCCTCCCCCTGCTCACGCTTTCTCTCTCGCAAATAAATAAATAAACAAAATCTTTCAAAAACAAAGATGGCTATTACAGAATGAACACCTTTTCTCATAAGGCTTTCAACTGGTTGAGAATTTATTTCAGAAATAAATTCCCATCTCCTCCTCCTTAAAATAGAAAAGGGTTTTTTTCATGGCTTTCATTTCCAGAATTCTATTATGTAAGCCCCTATATAAGTCATGTGTATAACAATTCTCATGTTTCCATCACATTTTATCACAACCCCCACTATGGGCCCCAGCAACACACGTGGGCCTCTGTTAGAGTACCTGTCAAGACGTAGTGTTACCTCTGTTATCCTAGCCAACTGCGTCCTCCTGGGGGGCCAGGCCCATGGCATGCTCACTTTTGAATCTGCAGTCCTTACTACTGGAACGTAATAGGTGTTTACAGGAATCAATGAATCAGGTCAGTTATTTGATCGTAAGTCTGTTCATCAGACCTAATTACTGGCTCCTTCCTATCCTCAAAGGACAGAGAATTTCTACCACAGTGGGTAATAAATTAAAAAAAAAAAAAGAAAGAAAGGATGGAAGGCTCTTAAAACAATAGCAAACAAAAACTTCTAAGTGTGTCTCTGGCAAAGATGGCACTGCTGTCCTAGCAGCTTAAATTCTTCCCAGCTGACAGGATACTTTAAGGAGGCAAAAGTCATTGGCATGTCTGTGTGTCCTTTGCTATGTGTCTTAAAATTTTAATCACATTACTTCAGAGTCACACTTTATAGATGTGCTTCATTCAATTTGTTTATTTAGTTCCCCTGAAATAAATAAAAGATGGCTGGAACCAAATTAGTTTTATTTTAATTTTTTTAAAGACTTTATTTATTTGACACACAGAGAGCACATAAACAGAGGGAGCAGCAGGCAGAGGCAGAGGCAGAGGGAGAAGCAGGCTCCCCACTGAGCAGGGAGCCTGATGTGGGACTCGATCCCAGGACCCTGGGATCAAGACCTGAGCTGAAGGCAGTTGCTTAAGCAATGGAGCCACTCAGGTGTCCCACCAAATTAGTTTTAAATCACACCTTAGAAATGATAGTTGCCAAAGCACCTTGTCGAGTATCTAAAACTATTACATAAAGACGACGAAAAGACCTGCCTGTTCAGCACGGTGTACCCTTCAGTGACTGGGAAACAACCTACTGTTCATTATCCTCCAATCACGCAGACTGACGTCAGCGTCTCCAGAACTTACACACTGCTCTTCCCAGATTCCACAACATAAGCACATCCACGAGAAAGCTCATTATAAGTTGATGACAAATTGGGGAGGGGGCTTCAAATAAAATTACAGACATGACTCTCACATGTGGGTTTTCCAAACATTGAGGGCTTAAGAGACACCACATTTCCTTGTCAGAGAAGGTACTAAAACCCAGCAGATTCTGGAAAGTCCAAATCTACTGCCTGGGGAGTACTCCTGAAGTACATAAAAACTGAAAACGGAAACAACCAAAGATTTTAGAATTTTTCAGTTATAATAAAGCTTTTATCAAAGACAAAATATCACTTCATATTCTCTTAAATATTTCTGAAAGCAGCACATATTCTTTCCCTTTAAAGAGGTGGAAACTGAGGCAAGAAAAGCTCAATCACTCGGTTAGAGCACTCGACATTTCAAAAGCACTGAAAAGCCATGACCCCGAATTAAATTCTCCAATAACCTAGTCTTATGAGAAAGGGGCTAAAAGGCTTACTGCCTAACGAAAGGATAAACAATGTGAACTATTTCAACGACCGGTCCAGTAAGCCCTGGAGAGCACTGAGTAACACGGACATGGGTTAAGCACCCTTGCCCACGGTTTCCCCTGCGATGACATGCGTGTAGTCGTCAAGTCAATAGGTAGTCTTGATTTTGGTAAGAACAGCATTTCTGTACATCCCCACTGGATAGCTACATGCTGCCATCTTCTGATTATGCCCAGTGGAGTGTAAAAATTTTTTCATGAAAAAGTAAAATCAATAAAACTAAAAATCCCCACTTTTCCTGCCAGTAGTGTCTTCAGGAACAAGAGGAGTAAAGACACCAACACAGAGATTACAACACTCTCAGACATAATTCAAGCAGAATTCTAAATGGATAAGTGCATGTTATAAACTTTTTTTTTTTTTTTGCAAGTGCCTTGCATGCTTATGTTACTATTCATTCTCAGATAGATCATCAATGACCTTCTGGGTCACTGACTAGGGAGAAAGCTGACTATAAAAAAAGAGTGGGAGAAAAAAATAAAGGGGGGGGTGCTTCCTTCCACCCCAGGCCCCCTACTGCCTTGAATGAAAGAAGACAGATGGCAGCCACCTTCCCCTTTAATTAGGAGGGGCAGCTCAGAAGGGGACAGCCCTGTTCACTTGGCACCATCTTTTAACAAACCATTTCGATGGTAATGCTCTGCTCATTCACCCTTGTTTCAAACGTTCTCAATCTTCAATTCACAAACCACATCTCGGTAAATTTAATTGTGATTAAACTATAGCTCTGAGCACCATACTATTACATAAAGAAGGTATTTAAAGAAGTTTGCTGAATTAATAATTCACAGACATTCATATAAGGAGCCTGGAGTGTTCTAAATGAAAAAGAGACACCCCAAGCCCTACCACCACCACTCTGAGATAAAATGTGAATTTCCCAGGGCAGAGAGGCCCTAACTTAAATTCACAGTATTCCACGCTAGATTTAGAAATTTCTGTTTCCGGAGCCACACCATAGTTCCACTGCCTCCTTCTATCTTCTAAGTGCTATTGTTTGAGCTGAGAAAAGTCAAGAAAACTCTATGGTAAAAATAGTCCATTTTATGAGGAAGGATAACCTAGTTACAAATCGCAAACTACTCTGCATTTCCCCTTGTGGGGCATTTTCAGAATCATAGAACTTGGGATTAAAAATGTACTGAGCCACACGACGGCTCCGGAGCTCGGATCAGGTAAAAACGCAGACAAACAAAAATGGAAGTTAGGGATCAACTGTCAAAATCAGGCTGCCGTCATGAAGTCTTCTGCAAAGGTGACGATGCCTCTGAATTATTTTCGGAAAGCCCCATATTTTCTATAAATCTGTAAATCTAAAGCCCCAAATTTTCTATATAAATTATGACCCTTTCTAACATGAAGGAAAAGTTCAGTTTCTGTTGACAGGTTTAGGTCTTTATACATTGTTATCCCATTCTTATGAGAAGTCTGATTTGTTCTGTTTTGTTTTGTTTTTCCAACACATTCAATAACTTGTATTCCTCAGCCCCTTTCCATTTCCCAACAGGATTTTACATTACAGCCTCTTGTCCAGGCACAGTTCCCGCCCCGTGTCTGCAGTTCCCACAGGAACACAGGGGGACTCTCTGTTTTCACGTATGTCTCCTAACATGCACCCTTTCTGCTTCCCAACAGAAATCAGGACAGTGAGCGGGGGCTGTTTTGCTAGATGTGCTCCTGGCTGCACCACGGAAAAAGCTTTGCCTGTGTCATTGTCATTTAATTAGTGGCAAAGTTCTTGGACTGTTTAAAAAAAAATTTTTTTTTTTCTAACTGATAATAAATTTCAATCTCTAGCTACCTCCAACAAGCAAGCCGGCACGGCACTAGATACAGGAAGAGGGACAGAAAAGATAAAAGAAGCAATTAGCTATTTAACTTCATATCCTACTTCCCAAGGAAGGGGAAAACACCCTGGCGTTTGCCAGATATTGAGTGTCTAATATAATGTTAGCAAGAGAAAACATGTAGGAGCAATTGGCTAACAAAGAAACAAACAAAACTTACTTTGTTTTCCAGCACAGTGAGCAGGTCGGGAATGAGATGAGGGTAATTCCTTCCTCGAGGCCCCTGCTTTCACTTTGAAAGCTGTGTTTATGCTTACATCCAGATTTGCTGTGGCACTTCAAAATGCCTGCACTTTGCAGGACGCCCCAAGTTCACGGTTCATCACAGAAGCCCCAAGGACCAGGAGTCCCCGGGACAGATGGCGGCGACCTCTGGGCACCACGTGGCATCACTGCTGTCGTTAGCACACACACGCCTGGGACACCCACTTGTTACCTCAGGAACCAGGCCACCAGCAGATAACTGCTCAGATGAGTGTCCAGCGTCTCCAGCCTCAAGCATTCTCAGGTTCAAGGTTGGAACATGCATTGAGATGCAGCCAGCAGGATTCTGCACCATTAACTTTCTGGTACTTAAATGCCTGTCTGAAGAAGAGTGAAAGGTACACAATTACAAGGAATATTTTACTAATGATTGTGACTGGCAGTCACTGTGTAGTGGGTCATAGCTTGCTCTCTAAAACTGCATTTAAAAATCCCTCGAACAGGATTATTTTCATTTCCTCTGTGAAAACTACAGAAAACCAACAGAAAATAAAAACGGGGAAAGTTTAATTCTGCTTAAAAATGTGACCCTTACTTAATCTCATCTGCTTAATTTTTTTAAAACCCCAAAAGTAAAACAAACAGCGTATAAATTCGGTTTGTTTTGAAAAATTACTTCATCCACGTACTGTCCTGCTCGTAAAAACAAACCTCCTTCCAGCAAAACGGGACACTTTGACCTTGTTTACTGCAGTGTTTTGAAACCGCCAACTCGTAACTCCTGATCTCACCGGACACACATTAGCACCTTTACTGCTGCCGGCTGCACGTGGGGCTTCGCTGACGGTCTTCCATCGCCCCTGCTTGAACAGATCCTCCCCAGAACAGTCAGGACACTGGCCTTAGCGTTACATCCCCAGAACTTAAGCAAGAGCTCTTGTAAGTGTCCTTCCCGGTCACTTTTATAAGAAAACAAAAGCATCGAACATCTGATACTTTTTAAAGTCCCAGCATCCAGGCCCCAGCCTGGATCATTCTTTCTCCTGACCCTCTGCCTGACCAAGAGAAGAGCATCCTCTCTCACCAATCACCATATTGGCAAGAATTTCTGCCATGGAGCTTTATGAACAGAAGATCCTGACCTACTTTTCTCCCAATAGAAGATTCCCAAAAACTTTCCTAGAGGATAATTTATTTTACTGATTTTAGAGTTCCAAAGAATATTGCAATTTAAATTTTGACAAAGTCATATTATTCTATTTTTTTAAAAAATTTTATCGAATATGCTTTTGGTGTCATATCTGAGTGTTGCATTTCTAAAGATATCATTTTCTCCTCTAAGTCTGAAACATTCTCTTCCATGTTCCTCAACTCTTATTCTAGGTATATCCGAATCAAACCAAAGGACACTTGTAATCCCTGGAGCAAGTCACCATTAAATTTTGGGGGAACGTCTCCCACAATCCAACTCTTTAAATAAAACTAAATTCTGATCCTACAATGGCAGTGCAATTTTACAGAGAAATAACCAAACCCCCAAGTTTAACCTATCTGAAATCAATCGATTGCATTCTTGTTCTTTTCCTGAAACAACTTAACAAAACACCAAGTCGTCAAACTGTAGTCACCAAGCAATAAGGAACATGAAAAATACATATTTGAGCAATTATGGCCCTTGTTTGTCAGAGAGAAGCAGGAAAGAAAAACATCCAGAGTTAATAAAATGAATTAACTCTAGCGAAAGGACTACTTAAAAGCCCCTCCAAATGTCATGCTGTTACTATGACAACTTCAAAACTGCTTTGAGAAAATGTGAAGGATTTTAAGATCCATGATAAAACAAGTGTCACCCAGCCTGCGAGAAATTACTTTCATTTACAGCAGGCAGCAGAAAGGCTAAACGGCCATTTACAATTCCGAAATATCAGATCATTCGTTACCTTCTGAGAGATGCTGCACTCTTCATTCAAATCATGAAAAGAGTAATACGTAAGTGAGCAGCTCTCTCAGTCTTCGGAACCATTTTGATTTCAGTCCTGCAACTCTACCACTCCCACGGTTTCTCTACTTGCTACATTATTTTTATAATGAAAGCAAAGTCTGATTCAATCTGAAAGGGAGGGGACAAAAGAAAAAATCCCGAACCATCTCTTGTTTCCACGTACAAATAGGCAGGCACACACTCACTCCGGTTTTTCAAGTGTCAATAACGAAACAGAAAAAGAAAACGGCATTTTTCCCCTCTTAAAATTCCTGCTTTTAGGTATTTAGACTGATTTACATTTTACGTAATCTTGATGGCTCAATCAGGAAGTAAAAATTTTAAGTGCGTGTGTTACAGACGGGAGGAATCATGTGACCCACAGCAAGGAAAATCATGCAGTAGACTAGCACACTAAGAAAAATAAGCTTCTAACAGGGTCTTAAAAATACTGTGTTTAGGATTCATTGAGTCATGAATATATTATGGCTTTTGAGAAATAATAACTTGTTTGGAAGCCTTGTAAATAAGCCCTCAGGACATTCAAAAAAATATTATGAGATCAAAGCAATCCGCAGTTAAGAAGTGAAAGTTTAATTAATAAACGAACAGTTTCTGTGAAGATCATATCCACCCAAAATTTATTTTAAAGACGATTTTTCAATGTTACTTGAAGATCTGGCAATACCTAATTGTAATCAAACAAAACATCAGCGGCAGCTGTGTATAAACACTTATGCTGGGCGCCTGGGTGGCTCAGTGGGTTAATGCCTCTGCTTTCGGCTCAGGTCATGATCTCAGGGTCCTGGGATCGAGGCCCGCATCGGGCTCCCTGCTCAGCGGGGAGCCTGCTTCCCCCCCCCTCTCTCTGCCTGCCTCTCTGCCTCCTTGTGATCTCTCTCCCTCTGTGAAATAAAGAAATAAAAAATCTTTAAAAAAAAAAAAAAAACCACTTATGCTTTGTTTAATGTAGAGTGCTGTGTGTTCCCGGAGCACAGAGGAGAAAACTGTTCAGATTTGTTCAGCTCCCCCCAAGTTCTATAGATTTCAAGTGGTCACTGTATTTCATTACAGCAAATACACTCTCAAGAGGAAAATGTCAGGGCACTGACATTTTCATCTGCGGAGTCTAAACTAGTAAAAGATCATCACTAAACAGTATCTGAATTATCCTTATGTGTTAAATAAATTATGCCACAGACATCAGATTGTGTTCCCTTGCTCTGGAAATCAAAAAGTGGGAGATGAATGCTAAAACATTCATGACTGTAATGGATTGACCAACAGAGGACTTAATGATTATACGAAAACTACTTAGGATCTATTCTTTGCGCTACTTCTCTAAAACAGAGTGTGTTACTGTAAAGTTATTTGAAATTGGGGTGGTTTGGCCTGTGGTTGTCTGTTTCTCAATGCAATTTCTGTTACTGATACGTTCACAAAGAATTTATTAATACCCATAATAAACAACATGGTTGAGAGTAGGTATTTGTATCTTCTAGACCATTGCTTGTATCACTTTAATGTTTCACAATTTTTGAAATGCTTTTCACATTTCTATTTCAGCTTTTTAGAAAAATGTATACCACAGCTCTGGGCAAGTGACAGGACAAGGTCTGGGTACTTCTTGATCACTCGCTCATCTTTCTTTAATTTATAAACATAAGGGGTAGCTGGGTAAAAGAAGAAATTATTAGTAAAAACAAAAGTCTTCCAGAAGGGAAGCTTGAGGCAGATTAAGAACAGTTAGGAGAAGTAAGAAGCACAAATTCTCCAAGGCCAGGTATTAAATGACATGGGGATCACCTTACTGAACTTGCTATCACACTGGCTGGCTAAATTAAGGAAAGAAGAACTAGTTACCAGGAAATAGTCCCCAACAGATTCACAGCACAGACTAGCTCTGTCACTTGCCTACACCACAGTTTATTGAGAATAAACTTTAGGGTATATACGTCTGAACTCCCTAATTCCCAATAAATCAAGAAATCACAGACGTTAAGAGACTTTCTTATGGAGCACAGACTGGCCGCTGAAACTGGACCTAAGATTTCTGACTTTCCTAGGCTAGGGTTCTTTTTCCCTGTGTGCTGCCTTCCACCTATAACGTGAGGTTCAAGTAAGTCTCCAATGAGCACAGCCCTGGGTCCTCATCCTAGCGGTAAAGAACTGAAGCAGGTCAAGACATAGAGGGGCTCACTCTGGACCACTCAGTCTCTAACTCAAAGGCCCCCTGAGCCTTGTTACTGTGGCTATCTCAGTCTTCCACCAGCCTGTGCTGAGCATCATACTCCCTGAGCTGGAAGGAGACAGGGCAAACTCTGGGCTGAGGGGTAAAGCTCTGAGACATGGTACCAGTCCCTCTTTCAGGCTCCTCCCTTCCACACACATATCACCGTCTCCTCATCTTTTTTCCAGTGGGAAAATCAAGACACTAAAATAAGAAAAAGCACGTGTTTGGGTTCACATCTCAGTTTCACTGGGATTTTGGACACACGTGAATCATAGAATATTCTAGAAAAACAAGAATTAGCTCCTACTTTATAACCTTCACCAAAATTGATTCTGTGAAGATTAAAGAGTTAAATGTAAACGGGGGTGGGGGGGAGGAAACATTTCTGAATTAGAGATAGGAAAGGAATTAATGAAAAAAGTAACAAAAGGCTACATAACTGGAACCAAGTGGACTACATCCTCCTGGACATGTCCTGTATGTCCCAAAGCAGCTGAAGTGAAAGGTAAAGTAAAAAAGGAAATACTTGCAACAGAGTCGTAAACTTTGTATCATTTATCAATGTATAAAGTACAAGATATTAACAGATGGGGCACTGCAAAGTATACAAGGCCAATTAACATGAAAAAGTGTTGAATTTCACTAGCAAACACCAAGATTTTTTCTCAGCCATCAAATTCACAAAGATGGACAACAAAAAGAGTAAGCTAGTAGAGTGAGGTGAGCCTATCAGTTCAGGAAACCAACAGTATCTTTTTATAAGCCTTAAAACTGTTCTGACTCATAACAGGTCTATAAATACCACCTCAAGAAACAATCACAGATATACAGAAAGATAACTGTACAAGGACATACTTACAATGACCAAAAATTGCTATTTAGTATCTAAAAGTGAAGGGGAGCATAAGACTAAGTGTTTAATGGAGAAGAGTTAGTAACAAGATTCGGTGTTAGGTGAAGATGCTGGCTAGAAAGGTATGGACGAGTGTGGTATCCGTGCTGCTAGGTAAGAAAGGAAAGGGGAGCGGGAGGGAGGCACAGACAAATGGGGAGTACAAAAGCTCATCTCAAAAAGATACGGGAAAGAATAATTTAAAAAGTTGAAGAAAGGGCAGAGAATTTAGATTTTTCATTACTTGTTTATAATATTGAGATATTAAGATAGGACGTTTTCTAAAACAAATCTTGTTTTGGGGGCAACTGGGTGGCTCAGTCGGTTGAGCATCTGCCTTCGGCTCAGGTCATGATCCCAGGGTCCTGAGATCAAATCCCATGTTGGGCTCCCTGCTCAGTGCAAGTCTGCTTCTCCCTTTCCCTCTGCCTCTCTCCTCACTTGCTCTATCGCTCTCTCAAATAAATAAGTAAAATCTTAAAAAAAAAAAAAAGAAACCTTGTTTTTATAATTGGGAAAACGTTACTTAAACTAATGAACATCCTGAAAACATATTTTTTTAAGATTTTATTTATTTATTTATTTGACAGAGAGAGAGATCACAAGTAGGCAGAGAGGCAGGCAGAGAGAGAGGAGGAAGCAGGCTCTCTGCCGAGCAGAGAGCCCGATGTGGGCCTCAATCCCAGAACCCTGAGATCATGACCAGAGCCGAAGGCAGAGGCTTTAACCCACTGAGCCACCTAGGTGCCCATCCTGTAAATATTTTTCAGCCATATAAAATAATTAAAATATTTGCAAAGAACTTCTTTTTACAAGAGAACGCTTATACTTTATTTTTTTTAAGATTTATTTATTTATTTTAGAGCAAGAGTGCACGTGCGTGAGTGGGGGGTGGTGGGGGTAGGAGGGTCGGGGCAGAGGGATAGAGAGAGAAGAGAGAGGATCTCAAGCAGATTCCATGCTGAGTACAGAGCTAGATCCAACAATCCTGAGGTCATAACCTGAGCCAAAACCAAGAGTTGGATACTTAACTGACTGAGCCACCCAGACGCCCTGAGAATGCTTATACTTTTTTTTTTAAGATTTTATTTATTTATTTGACACAGAGAGATCAGATCACAAGTAGGCTGAGAGGCAGGCGGAGAGAGAGACAGAGAGAGAGGAGGAACCAGGCTCCCTGCTGAGCAGAGAGAGCCCAATGCGGGCCTCGATCCCAGGACCCTGAGATCATGACCTGAGCCGAAGGCAGAGGCTTTAACCCAGTGAGCCACCCAGGCGCCCAAGAATGCTTATACTTTTTTAAGTGCAAAAAAGAAATACAAAGCAGTATGATCTTAAATTTGCAAAAACTCACATTAAAAAGACAAAAAGAATATGCAACAAGATGTTAAAAAGGACTGCCTTTCAGTAGTGCTCCTGTGTGTGATATTTTTTCCATACTTCACACGTTTCCTACCATTGTCATAAAATGTTTCCATGACCATAAATATATCATAATTATAGGACTGAGAGCTCAAGATGCTACTATTAACAGTTAAATTTCAAAATACAAAAGATCTATAGTCACCAAAATCTGTCCTGTTACTAAGGGATTTTTATATTTTTCAATTTAAGAGCCAGTGGTACACCCTTCAGAAAACAGACATTGGTGAGTGTGTAGGAGGTGGGAAAAAATCCTCCTTCTTAGTTGTCAAGGCGTTTTCTCCATATTAACAGCTCTGTGAGGGTCACATCGAAGCAAGACGATCTCAACAGCAGGACACTACTAGGAAAATAGTGAACAAGGTCCATGGGAGAGGGACAGTAAGTGGCCAAGAGAGGAAGGCAGGAGTCCATGAAAACAAAAGAAACATCAAGACAGAAGGTTCAAAAAACCATTAGATCCAAAATAATTCAGAGTCTTGAAGAAATACATGTATATCTATGTTCATAGCAGCATTATTCACAATAGCCAAAAGGTGGACGCAACCGCAGTGTCCACTAACAAATGGATAAACAAAACGTGGCATATAAATACAAAGGATGATTATTCAGCCCTAAAGAGTATGGAAATTCTGACACACGCTTCAACAAGGTGGAACCATGAGGCTATTCCGCCAAGTGATTTAAACCAGTCAGAAAAGGACAAATACTGTATGAATCCACTTACATGAGGTACCTAAAGTGGTCAATCCATAGAGACAGGGACTGGGGGGAGGGGAAAGGAGGAGCTGGTGTTTAATGCATATGGCGTTTCAGTCTTGCAAGATCAGAGGGCTCTGGAGATGGACAGTGGTGACAGCGGTTCAACAATGTGAATGCAACTCAATGCCACCGAACTGTACACTTCTAAATGGTGAAGACTGTAAATTTTACATGGTCTCGTGTTACATACACACACACTATAATATATATACACACACATACACACACACTTGAAAGGAAGAAAGAAACGGTGCAGGTTATCAAAGTAAAATAAATCTTATTTCTGAGACTGGATTCTTCAAGCATAATTACAGAAGTCAGCTCAGCAACACAGAAGATCAAAACTGAAAATAAGAAGGAACATCATGTGTAACTCGAAGAGAACATACCAGACCTCTCTGTGGTTTTTTGAGACCCTCTCATTACAGCCAGCTTGAAAAATTCCCCACAACTAGGAAAGAACCGGCGAGCCCAAGCAACACGATGACGTCTTCTCCTCAGCTAACAGGAAAGAACACAGCTGTGAGGGAAACTCTGAGTATCCTAGAAATGTACTCTATCCTTACTGCAAACTGCTATCACACAACTGAAGAATTTGGGGGCTGAACAAAGGCCTTCAGGTAAAGCTTTGCAGAGACACAGACACCCAGAGGGCTTGCCCAGGCTCACTCAGTAATGCTGTATTTCAAGACAAACCCTCGAGCACAGTTAAGGTTTGTTATATCTTTTTTTTTAAAATAAGATTTATTTCTTCATTTGAGAGAGAGAAAGAGAGAGAAAGAGAGAGAGTGGGTGGAGCAGAGGGAGAGGGAGAGAGAATCCCAAGCAGACTCCATGCTGACCGTGGAGGCTGACACAGGGCTCAGTCTCATGACCCTGAGGATCACGATCTGAGCTGAAGCCAACTGTCTGCTACTTAACTGACTGTACCACCCAGGCACCCCTGCTATGGCTTATTTTTTAAAGGGTACCTTATTAAAGATAAGAAGAATAACATAAGTGGAATGCTTTCTGTATGTCATTTTATTAAGTCTGTTCAAAAAATATTTATTGACTAGATACTATATACTGTGTACTATACATAAGGCACTGGGCTAGATGCTGGATGGTGAGCAGAATGTCCTCACCCTTCCCCCGTCAGACTAGCAATTATGATTTAAAGGAGGCACAAGGCGCTATTGGTACACACAGGGGGGGCTCCGATCACAGGAATGGAAATCTGTAAGAAGTGACACTTCAGTAGACGTTATCATATTGTTGTAGCAAGCGTGACTGATTACTATGGGTCAGACACTTTTAGGCCCTTTGCATGAACAAATTAACTTCCACTACAGTCTTACGGAGTAGGAATTTAAAGATGAGAAAACAGAGGCACGGAGCGGTCACGCAGCTCTCACATGGTCAGACCTGACTCCGCCCTTATTCAGAATCTGCTTTGAGGGGAACCCAATCTCAGACAAGACAGTGATGCAACTTAGGTCAGAACATGCAGCAAAGAGAAGAGCTGCTCTGAGTAAGAGAAGCAGGGCAAACAGAAGATGAGAACCACAGGGGGGAAAGGCTGGGGCTGGGAAGTACGGACAGGAGAGTGGGGAAGAGCAGTAGCAAGCCCGCCATCAGGAACTCTGGAGGGCGGAGGGGCTGTCGGCCAGTGGGGGTTTTCATGAACTTCTGCTGTGTGGAGTGGGACATACTCTCTTCTCCGTCTCTGCCTGAATTCTAGCACTTTGATGACTTCTCCGTGCATGGGTTGAGAACACAAACCCCAGGGAGGCCCCAGTTGATTTGGGGACAAGAGATTAGAGAAATGGGAAAGAGTTCCGGTAGAGAAGGGACACAACATGGATATATTTTAGAAGCATCACTCAGTGCAGCCAGGGAGATGCGCGCATGCAGAATGGACTGGGGGAGACTAGCGACAGCAGGGAGAGGGGTGCTAAGGCAGGAGCTGTGGCAGAAGGTGATGAAAACTGGCAGAGACACACTGGAGACAAAGCAGGTAGATTTAAGAATGTGACCCAATTTGGTTTCTTTGTGGATTTGGAAGGGAAGGAGAGAGAGGGTCAGTAAGTTACAGGTTTCAAGCCTGGGTAACTTGGATCAGTTTGGAATCTGCTGGATATGAGGTGCCAGTAACACATCAAAGCCGAGAGGCGTGTGGGTGGCTCAGTCGGTTAAGCGTCTGCCTTTGGTTCAGGTCATGATCTCAGGGTCCTGGGATCGAGAGCCCTGCCCTCCCTGCTCATGCCTCTCCCTCTCCCACTGCCCTTGCCCCTCCCCCCTATCGTGCTCACTTTATCTCTCTCAAATAAATAACATCTTTATTAAAAAAAAGATATCAACATGGAAATGTCCAGTGGGCATCAGAATACAAAGCACGGAGCTTGGAGATGGAGAGGAAGAACCTGCAAAGGGCAACGAAGAGAACAAGTTGAAGGGGCAGGCCAGGGTCTAGGAGGTCAGAGGAGAGGATATCAAATGCTGTCACTGCTGCGAGGTCATGCATGGAAGCTAAGAATCGAGACGTATCTGATCCATGTGGCAATAGCAGGGTAGGAAAGCAACCACCGGCTTTGGCCAGAGGGTACCAGTCTGGTCACAGGTACAAAAGCCAGCCTGGAGTAGCAGAGGAGGAGGCAGGAATGAGAAGCGGAGGCAACAAATATGGGCAATTCTTTCAAGAAGTCTGGCCCCGGCAAAAGTGAATGGAGAGGGGACCAAAAGGCAAGGCAACACTGAAGCGGTGTGTGTGTGTGTGTGTGTGCGTGTCTGTGTGTGTCTGTGTCTGTGTTTGTATGTTTAATTAGTAAGACATACGTAGGTTTAAATGCTCATCAGGAGAAGTGAATGGCTGGTATCAAGTCAGAGAGAACGTCTCTGAGAAGGTGAGGGCGGCTGGGGTGTGGGCCATGAGGTGTGGGCATGAGGAAGGACCCCTCTTCCACTGCAACAGGAGGCAAGCAGAACAAGGCAGGTACAGATGGAGTATGTGGACAGGGCAAGAACCCGAGTGAGCTCGCCTCTGGCTTTCTTCTCTGTGATGCAGGAGGGATTGCAGCTACTGAGGAGAGGAAGTGGGGTGAAGGAGTAAACAAGTAATGTGCGCAGGAGCTGGGGGATGAGATAGGGCTTGGATGGCAGGGAGGACAAGTGACCCTGTAGAAAGCGTTTCTCCCACAGGTCAAATCAGGAGAGCCACAGGCTCTGTGCAGAGGTACTCCGTGTACCTGTGGCACTTACCAAAGAACACCGAGAACATAAACAAAAACTCAAATTACTTTGAGCAGACCTCATAAGAAGTCTCATCTTCAATACTGTAAGATCAGGTACATCAGCTGTAATAATATCAATTCTCAGGCCTTACTACGTATGCACGACAAAGACAAACACTTCACAAAGACTATGATGGCCATTCCATGACAATGTGTGGAAAGCTCATAGTTCATTCTATGGGTAAACCTGGTTTGTATGAGTAACCAAAACATCATATTTCACCGGGAATTACATCATCAACAGTGCATTAGCAACTTTTGTGTTTGGCCTGAGCTGGATTCTGCTTTTGGGTACATGCACACAGGATTATAGTGAGGGTCAGACACTTCTGTCCTTCCAAAGTCCTGTGGGGAAGATGAGTGGGCAAAAAGGCCTGTCATAGTCACTTCTCTCAGACTCGCCTCTAGTTCCGTTTCTGGCCAGGAAATCGCTAAAGAAAGCAAAACAGGGGCCAGGAGCTGAGCACAACTGTACAAGTCCAAACACAGACTAGAGAAGGTGGTAGGTATTTCAAGTGAGTGTATTTTTTTACTTGAGTTAACTGAGCAAAGCAGGAGAGGAAGACGTGAGCTTAAAAGAATATCTTTCCTTGTAAAATCTTTTTACAGAGACAAAAGTAATTCTAGTAATTAGCATGAAGTGCCTCTTGTATTTTCGGGCATATATCTCCCAAGGAGCTCAAAAGAATATTCTTTAGTTCTACACCCTCTTGGGGGACAATGGGAATTAATAGTAAAATCTGACCAATTCAACCAACTGGGAAGTCTCCTGTGAATAGTGAGGTACATGAATCATAGGAATAGTGTAATATACTTTTGCTTTCTGGTTTTTCTTTCTAAAAAAATTTCCTATTTGCATAGGTTTTTATTATGAAAGTAATATAATGTTACTACTGGCCAAAAGTTACATAGTGCTAACTATGAGCCAGCAGAGCTCTAAATCTTCAGACACTCTTATTCTCTGAGTTTTAGGGCAAAGCACAGAGGCATAGAGTCCTGTCAGGGACTAGGAGAGCTGGTGTTCCAACACAGACAGGACAGCATCAGAGCTGTGCTCAACCACTGCACTACGGTGCCATACCATGAAAACAAGAAGTTAAAATTCTAAAATTTAGGGTGTCAAAAAGAGATTATCACCATTTATTTTATCTTCCTAACATTATAACTTTGGTATGTTTCCTGCGCTATTTACCCTTTGGTTTTCAAAGTAAGGATTCTTTTAAAAAAATTAGTTTTTTACTATGTTCAAGTAAAAATACTATGTAAAACTGTTTACCAAAACCTTTCCAAGTAGAGATTCTACTCATAAGCAAGATTTGTTTCAAGTCAGCAAATCTATTTTTGCATACAATATGCACAAGTTATTAAAACAAATTTTTTTCACAAGTTTCTTTACATTATGAAAAATTTCCCTCTTAAGAGTAATATTTTTCAGGGGCATGTGGGTGGCTCATTCAGTTAAGCATCTGCCTTCAGCTCAGGTCATGATTCCAGAGTTCTGGGATTGAGCCCCACATCGGTTCCCTGCTCTGCTCAGTGGGGAGTTTCTCCCTCACCTTCTGCCCCTCCCCCTGCTTCAACTCTTTCTAATAAAATATTTTCTTAAAAAGAGTAATATTTTTTAAAAATATTTTTATTTATTTGACAGAGAGAGAATGAGAGACAGAGCACAAGCAGGAGGAGCAGCAAGGGGGAGAGGGAGAAGCAGGCTCCCCAGTAAGCAGGGAGCTTGACACAGGACTCGATCCCAGGACTCTAGAATCATAACCCAAGCCAAAGGCAGATGCTTAACCAACTGTGCCACCCAAGTGCCCAAAAAGTAGTATTTTTTAGTCTGACCCACACCTAATTATAATGAGTTCCAAACCAGTCATGTTGAATCCATGCATATCCAGTTTTTTTTTTAAGACTTTATTTATTTATCTACATGAGAGAGAATGAGAGAGAGAGCATGAGAGGGGGGAAGGTCAGAGGGAGAAGCAGACTCCCTGCTCAGCAGAAAGCCCAGTGCAGGACTCTTCCTAGGACTCCAGGATCATGACCTGAGCTGAAGGCTTAACCAACTGAGCCACCCCGGCGCCCGATATATCCAGTTTTCAAACAAGAAAAATTACCGCTTAGATCTCTCTGAAGTTGCCCAAAGGGTGAGGATGGATCTCACAAGTTTAATAGTATTATTTCTTGGCAGATAAGAGATTACATTTAACATGGGAACGCCAGAACTTCTGGAAGCCTCAGCCGGGTTAGCAAGCAAAAAATGTCCCCCATATAGCATCTGTCAGTGACTTTTGACACACAAATGTTCCATTATATAGAAGTCCAAGACTGCCAGCCACTTGAGGCTTATTAAAGTTGACCAATATGAACTCACTTCCTAGAGTTAAGTGCATGCCACATGTGGTCTATACAAACATTCTTCAATTTCCTCTGAAATAGACCAACACATATATGGGCAACTGATTTCAACAACAGTGCCAAAACAATTCAATGAGGAAAGTCTTTTCAACAAATCATTCGGAACAAAAAAAAAAAAAAAAAAAAAAAAAAAAAGAACTTTCACCTCTACCTTACCCAATACACAAAAATTAATCTGTGACGGTTCGTAGACCAAAGCACAAAAGTTTAAAATAAAAGGACTCTAAAAGAAAACACAGAACGATATGGTCACAACCTTGGGAAAGGAGATTACTCAGAAGACAATAAGTACTGATAATATAGAGGGATACTTTGATTAAGTGACTTTAGATTTAAAATCATCTGCTCGGGCGCCTGGGTGGCTCAGTGGGTTAAAGCCACTGCCTTCGGCTCAGGTCATGATCCCAGGGTCCTGGGATCGAGGCCCACGTCGGGCTCTCTGCTCAGCAGGGAGCCTGCTTCCTCCTCTCTCCTCTCTCTCTGCCTGCCTCTCTGCCTACTTGTAATCTCTCTCTCTGTGTCAAATGAATAAATAAAAAATCTTTAAAAAAAAAAAAAAAAAAAAAAAAAAAAGAATGTTATTAAAATCATCTGCTCATCAGGGGCCCCTGGGTAGCTCAGGCAGTTAAGCATCTGACTATTGATTTTGATTCAGGTCAGGATCTCAGGGTACTGGGATCAAGCCCTGCACTGGGCTCCCTGCTCAGCAGGGAGTCTGCTTCTCTCCCTCTGCCTCTGCCCCTCCCCCCACTCTCTTTCTCTCTTAAATAGTAAGTCTTTTAAAAAAATCTGCTCATCAAAAGATATTTTTTAAGAAAATGAAAGGTAAATCACATACTAGAATATATGTGCATCACAATTTTCTGAGATATGTATACCTATATAAATACAGATATCTCCAGATTTTATACATATATAAAATCTCTTATGAATCAATGACAATAAGAGAAACAATGTAATATAAAAATGACTCCCTCGAAAATTAAAAATGGGTAAAATATGAAACAGGTACTGCAAAAAGGAAGATCTACAAATGTCCAATAAGAACCGTTAGTCATCAAGGAAATACAAATCAAACATCACAATGAGAAACCACTTCATATCCACAAGAAAGGCTGAAGTCAGCAAAACCAACAATATACAAATGCTGAGAAGGAACTGGAGCACTTGGGATGCTCCTCCACTGCTGGCTGGGGTGTAAAATGGTACAATTACTTTGGAAAACTGCTTGGAAGTTTCTCATGAAGATAAACGTACACCTTGGGTACAGCCCAATAAGTAACCCTAAATCTCAAACGGGATGTGAGTGAGCGAGAATGTGTGCTCACAGCAGCTTCATGTCCATAACAGCCAAAAAGATGAAGGCAACCCAAAAGTCTGTCAAGAGGAAAATGGAGTGACAAATTGGGTCTATTCCTATCACAGAATGCCACCCAGCAGCAAAGGAAGAAAGAACACCTGATACACAACACAGAACTAGGGTGAGAGGCCAAACTTAAAAGAGTACGTGCTCTATGATCCCATCTACGTGATGGTCAAGAACAGGAGAAAAGAATTCTCAGTGAAAGAAATCAGAAAGCATTTGCCAAGGGGGTTGGTGAGTGCCTGGATGGGGGGCATGAGAGAACCTGGAGGGTAGAAATGTTCTTTATGTTAACTGTGGTTTGGTTACATGAGTGTATTTGACATTGGTGTGTTTCACCACATGTAAAATTAACGTCTATTAAAAAGGACAGCTGGGGGTGCCTGTGTGGCCCAGTTGGTTAAGTGTCCAACTGTTCATTTCAGCTCAGGTCATGATCTTGAGGTCATGAAATTGAGCCCCGCTTTGAGCTCCATGCTTAGCATGGAGCCTGCTTAAGATTCTCTCTCTCTCCCTCTGTCTTACCACCCACCACTCCCTTTCTCACTCAAAAAAAAGGGGGGGGGGACAGGTAGGCCTCCTTAAATGTCTTCTTATCCCCAAGTCCTCCTGAAGAATGTGATTTGATCTGCACACCTTGGCCCCACCAAACGGAAACTGTATCTGAACTACTTTCAGTAATAGACAGCCAGTTTGACAACTACCATGGCTGTCTCATTTCTTTGGGACCACCTATACAAGGTATTGTCTCCAAAGAAAAAGAAGAAACTTGCTGGGTTTCCTCTCATCCAACAGTAATAGTCAATCAATAGTCCAGGTTCCAGAACCAATGTAAGAGTGTTCTAAAGCTCACTCTAAAAATTCACAGAATGTCCTTTTTAGGCTCATCATTTTTCAGTATACAACTGACAACCTGTATTCAACACATTCCTCACCTCCAGCAGGTTTTGGGGGATAGATGGAAGAAAGTAAATTTGGGAAGAAAGGTACCTAGAAGAGGCTGATGATACTTGTTCTAGCCAATACCAGAAATAAAATTATAAGCATGTCCTGCCTGCCTGAGAGCTCAGGACATTTCAGTATTCTCCATATCTACTTTCAGGGACAAGGCCTCAGAGGGCCTGCTTTAGGATCCCCAACTGTCCAAAAGGCTCTAAGCTGGTAAACAACTTAAAGGAAACAGAAGTCAGACACCAGAGGACCTTTACAATCTTTAGTTGCCTCTATGCCACTACACAAAGAATGATTAATATCCAACTCTATTACTCTGCAAATTCTAGAGACAGATTTGGGGCTCCTGATACTACACCAGAGATCAGACAGGCTTGAGAAGATTCTGCTTTAGGTTCAATTATGCTGGGGTCCCTAACTATGGAGGACCTCTGGGGAAGATCTCCAGGGATTTTTCACAAGAAAATGGCTATTTTGTTTTCCAAGTAAAATGACGGAATGGTAAGATTGGAAACATCAATTCAGAGTTTCTTCTAAGACACAAAAGGATACCACTTGTGTCAGGGAAGTTAAAGGACTAATTAGCTAACATCTAATTTTTCCCATCTGCACCTACTATGCATTTTCAGGAACTACACGACAAATACAAGAAAGGAATGATCAGTAAGAATTTGGAATTTTTTTCACAAAGGGAATGAGAAGGAAGAATATGAGATGGCTCTTAGAAGAAAGTAGAGAAGTAGTTTGAGGATCTATCCCGTAAGGAACAGAAGTTCTAGAAATGAAGGAATAGGAGATTCTGGAACTCCTATGCCAAAGGGCAGAGAAGAAATTTAAAAGCATACCCACATTTATACTTGTCTTAAGATCAGGAACAACTACCAATAGTTGCATAGATTTTTTTTTAATGACCAAGTTGGACATTTTACAAGATGCATCTTTTCTTCCAGCCGACAAAGCTAGAAGAGCCTGAGAGGGTTCTGTGATTAACGGTGATTGCCCCCATGCCAGGAACGCGTTATCTGTATAATAACATCAGCTCACTGTTCCTTCCCAGCTGAGTTATTTGGAGGATTAGCCTCCCCAAACCCCAATATACATGCAATTCTTGTGCCACCAACATACTGATATAATTCTTCAGATATACTTCTGACAAATCCACAAATGCCAGAACTTCCCATTTATTAGGGACTGAATGTTTGCGTCTGCCCTAAAATTTCTAAGTTGAAATACTAATCTGATGGTATAAGGAGGTGGGGCCTCTGGGAGGTGATTAGGCCAGGAGGGTGGAGCCCTGAGGACTGAGGTGAGTGTGCTTATGAAGGAGACTCCAGAGCTCCCTTGCCCTTTCCACCATGTGAGGACACAGCAAGAAGAGAGTTCTCTGTGAACCAGCCTCCAGAACTGTGAGGAGGAATACACTTCTGTTGTCTGTAAGCCACCCAGTCTACGGTACTTGGTTACAGTAACCTAAACTGACTAAGACGCCATTTCAAAATGGTGGTGGTCAGGGCACATGAAAGACCCCACTGCATTTATTTTTTAAAAAAAGGATATACGCCCACAACAATAAAAGCACTATCGGGCCTGAGAGATTTCAACAAATGTGTGGAAGCCAGAAGTACTGACTGGTAAAGCTGAGGAGAGGCAGCTTACACAGCCCTAAAAGTTCTCTGAGAGTGTTGCTGCCGAGGAAGGGGATAACGGCCTTCCCCAGTGAAGCCCCAAAGGGGCTCTAGACTCCAAAAAAAGCAAATACAGTGTGGGACAGAAATGACAAGAACGGCAGAAAGGAAAAGATTAACTGAAAAGCCCAGTATCAACAATCATTCCTTCCAGGCATTAACTCCTATCTTTATCAGAAACGACACTGAAAGACCCCAGGCAAAAACTAAAAATTACAAATTAATTCTCTAAAGAAACTAAACAGTCAATGTGGTTCTGAGAACCCCAAAGTCAAGCCCTCTGCACCTGGACACTTGGTGGCTCCCCAACACGAGGGCAGGCTCGGGGCCACCAGAGGGGAGAGGGTGCCCGTGGCAAGGTGCACCCACGTGCACAGAGCCCTGGTGGGCCTTCATGTCACCTCAGCTTGACATGCATGAAGAGGTAAGGACAGAAATACAGCTAAAGAAAGCCTGCAGCGTGGAAGTGGAAAACTAAGATAAACAACAGAAGGACCCTGAAAGAAACAGAAAATTCAAGGGAGCGAAGGTACTTCAGAAAGAACTCAAAAAACAAGTTTTGTAAAGTGCCCCTGTTTAAGAAGCAATAATTTAGGAAGCAATAATTACATCCATATAACAAGAAAAACACCACCACCAAATACCACAAGGAATAACCATCCAAGAGGAAGATCTACCGACTTAAAATAGTGGCCCTGCAAAGTCTGAGGGAACGGCACGGGCTCGCGCCTGGGTACCGTAACCTCACAGCTGTGATTCCAGTGACTGAATTCCACCACACTGACAATACCTTACCTCGGATGGGCTGTATTCACAGCACGGTCAGAAGCTGACGCTGCAGATGTGGAACGTGTCCATGGTAAGGAGACAGGGAAACCAAGACCCGTTGTTCAAGAACACCTGAGTCTGTTTTTAATTCCTCTGCTAGCTTGCAGGATGACCCGTGAGTGTCTCTCAATACGTCTGTCCTTTCTTACAGAAAGAGGGAAACCAAAGGTCGTGTTTTTATAGTGACATAATGAAGACTCCTGGAAAATATTACTAAGGAAGAACTAGCTTCATGTGAGGACTTCAAGACACTACAACATATTCATGGGGTACACGGGCAATCTTTTCTGGGGAACTTCACAGAGAAGATAAACATCCCTGCCATCTGGGTGACTTGCATACTGTCCTTCCTGAAAGTAGAGAGAGGGAATGGAATATTGGTTCAAAACCCTACTAAGTCCCAAAGCCCTGTTTTTGGAACCAAAAACTCTGTAATGCCCTATTTACTATTCTGAAATAAAATTCATTGGTAAATAATAACTAGTATACATATTATTTTTAAAACATCAATATAATACTCTAAGCATAATATAAAGGAAAAAGTAAAAGAAAGCCTATTTATAATAAAATACTGCATATTCAATATGTAAATAATTTTTTAGGTTTGATTAACTATATAATGAAATAGATGCTTATAACTTACTTATAAGGAATAAGCTTGGATTACGAGGAGCCAAATCAGAAGCCTTCCATCTTAAAAGTACTGGAAAACAAAATAGGTACAGTATGGGTGGACAAGAGGATGAAAAGGAGTATATTTTGCGTATATGAAAAGTATGCAAAAGTTATCTTGTGCTCTTATTTAAATGGAGTTAGGTCTAGGCTCAGGTAATTATAAACTGATTTTTATATACAAAATGGCAGCTGAAAGTCGTGTGAGATACAGGACAATTCTTTCTGTCTTTTCCACCGCGGAACATCTAAATTCTCTGACTCCCACCCATTAAAAAAAAGCCCTTCACTATAGAACCAAACACCATCTCATTCCCACTAAGTCCTCTAGGGGGTGGTATTGTTCTCGTAAGAACCTCTGGCAAGATGAGCTATGGGAGGCTGCTTCCATCACACTGAGACTCGAATGCTGAAGGACAAGTCAGCAATATACTTAAGAAATATATTAATTTACTATGGAAAATGACTGTGACGAAATTAATTTAGGTTAGGCGTATGCCATTCACTGGAGTCATAGTCAATATTATTTCCTCTTCTTGGATTCAAGATAATTGGTTACTCCATAGAGACTATGGAGTGACAAACTGTATCTCTGTGACATTTATTTACACAGCACAAAATGATTCGAATTTTAGAATTTTTAACATTCAAATCTGGTTAATTAATAATAAAAAGGGAGTCTTTCACAGAACTCTACAACTCTCATTTCCTCAAACAAGTATTAATGCATTCTTTCACATGTGGTCATTACAGGAAAGGGGGGGGAGCCATTTACTGTAAATGCTTTTCTGATGCAATTCTACCACCTCTTTCAAAGAGAGAATTCATCCAAGAAGCCTTAGTCACTTTTTCAAGAAAAATGCCACTGCACTGAATGTAGACAGACTAAACCACATGCCTGAGCAAGGAAGCTGATGGGATCCCACCACCAGAAAACATGGAGAGAGGGGAGAAGGGGCGGGAGGGGCGGGGGAAGGGAATCTCATGTCAGAACAGATTAAGCAGTACATCTCAAAATTTGGCCTTTAATACAGGGAAAAGTCTGACACACATACAACATCATTGTTTCATAAATCAAATGCAAACATCGATTTCCCCCTGCCCAACTTTTAAAGCTACTTCCTAAAAATATAAGACTTCAGCTCTAAACCAGGAAGCTATGTGTAATTAGTATCTTAGCAACTATAGTTATTTCATTCTTTAACAAAATTTCATGCGCGGAAAGAAAAACGGAATCCTCACTTTAATATCTGAAAATGAAACTACATTTTGAAGAGGGTGGATTTCACATTAAAAGGGTGATATACTGAATAACACTGTAAAACAATTCAGAGGGGGGAAAACTTAAGACAAATAAGAGCTCTTCTCAAAGAGAGGACTAATTCTTCTAAAATCTCAAATCCACCCAAAGAAAAGACAGAAAGGATTTCTCCAATTTATCCTTACCTGAATCACCATTAATTCTTCTAACAGCCAGATGCACCTACCTGTTTCTACGGCGGAGTCAATGCTAAGCCCAAAGCCAAGCAATCACCCAAAACGGAAAGCATTTGCTGCTGGAGCCTGAAAACCCCCTTGATGAATGAAACTGTACCTCGTAATATCCACGTTCTGAGCCAGCTATTGGTTACAAGAAGGCAGCGCGTGTGGGAGTCTGATTTGCCCCCTCCGGGGCATGCCTCTCTTATATCCCATCTCAGAAAGACTACAGACACACGGCTCCTAAGTGAGTCAAAACTAGACAGGGTTCGTTTCTCAGTAGCATTCTCTCTAACACTACGGAAACCACGGGGAGAACCACAGTGAGACTCCTTCGTAGGCAATGCCAATGAAAGAAAGAATTATTATGTCAACACCGGCAATTTACAAATGAATGTCAAACCACCGCCAAACTTTTTCGTGTTATAGGACTGCCTATGCGTTATACATAGGTATAGGCATGGTGCACATTATTTTTAAGTCAAGAATTCTGAGCCAGGGTTTGGAGGCTCAAAATTAACAGGAAATAATGAAAATTCTCAAAAGAAATTTAATCTTTGTGCTAGACTAATAATGATCAACCAAGAAATTAAAACCAAGAATAACAGAGCAATGGTGTAAACCGATCTTTCTAGAATTAGGGGTTTTCAGTATGTAGTCCCTGGACCATGTGCATTAGAATGGTCTGAGATTGGACTTAGAATCTCTGGGGTAGGGGTGCCTGGGTGGCTCAGGTGGTTGAGTGTTTGACTCTTGATTTCAGCTCACGTAATGATCTCAGGGTCCTAAGACTGAGCTCGGCGGCAAGTTTGCTTGGAATTGTCTCTTACCCTCTACCCCTCCCCACACCCCCCTCTCTAAGAAATAAGTAAATAAATCTTTTAAAAAAATAAAAAAGAACCTCTGGGGTAGAGCTCAGGAATCTGCATGTTAACTAGACTCTAGGTTCGTCTTATATACTTTGAAGTTTGAGTACTATTCTTCCGGTCAATGGAACTGATCCGCTGATTATAGTTGCTATCACTTTCCTTTCTTATTCAGTTGTTTTGTCTTTGATTACTGTTGAAATCAGAACCCTAGAACAATCTGTGGCTTTAACTCCCGGGGAAAGGAGAGCTGGTCCGGGCTCACCCGACCCTAGAACAATCTGTGGCTTTAACTCCCGGGGAAAGGAGAGCTGGTCCAGGCTCACCCGACCCTAGAACAATCTGTGGCTTTAACTCCCGGGGAAAGGAGAGCTGGTCCGGGCTCACCCGACCCTCCCCCAATGCTCCGCACCCTCCCTATCACTCCAATAAGAGAGAAAAACGCCAGCTGCAGAAGCCGAAAAACGAAGTGCTCAAGGTTGAAATGAACATTACATTAAAAGATGCTGTCACTGGAAGACGAAACAAAACAAAACAAATTACACTGCTAAAAACAAAGAGGAAGAAAATGAAGGAGGGAGGACACTCACGTTTACTGACTGCTTACCATGTTCCAGGTACCAGATCAAGAACTTTCTATCAGTGTGTTGCCTCAGAAGTCTCACCAAAAAATAACTTCTTCAGAAGTGTACAAAGACACAAGTTCAGGAGTCTACATCTAAAAGCACGGACACGGCAGCAATGCATTCCCTAAGCTGGACTTCACATTGGCTTCCTGTGCCCACCTCCACCCCCACCATCCGCTGCACACAAAGGATTTTTTTTTTTAAAGACAGAGATATTTATGTATGTATGTATGTGAGAGAGAGTGTGCTCTGGCACTTGGGCGGGAGAGGCAGAGGGAGAGTCATTCAAGCAGACTCCTCCCTGAGTGTTGGGAGCCTAACACAGGGCTCCATCCCACGACTTGAGATCATGACCTGAGCCGAAATCAACCAACTGAGCCACCTAGGCGCCCCCACATAAAAGATTTTTTAAAAAGGAAACTGAGAAATGTATTTGAAATGATGCCATCTTTCCATAGCTCTTGTTTGTGGTACCTTCTTTATCCAAACTAACACTGTGGAGCCTTCCAGAATATTTACAGTAGTGTTCAATCACCTGTTCTCTTCTTTGACCAGATTTACTTCAGTCCGAAGTGCTGAGGGGAAACCCCGTCATTATAACATGAACAGTAAAATAAATGCTTTTTGAACATCATCACCAAGTACGGAAATTATGTTTCACTTTAATAAAAAGGATTTTACCTTCTTCCTCCAATACATGTTAAGTTTCTAAGGAAATTTTCTGGATATGAGGACCCCAACCGGCATATTTAGAAAGAAGCACTCCAGTGCTCCTCTGTGTCTCAGGACGACTAGGCACTCTGACATCTGACAGTAAGGAAACCCACTTTATAACTTCAACTTTTTACCATGAGCTGATGTAGAGTGTATCTGGTGTTCCAAGTATTTTGTCTACCAGGAAAATCTGGATCTGTCAGGACAGCAGTTCTCAAAGTATACGTTAGCGTGGAACCAATTTTTTCCCCCCAAATGAAATCTTAGGAGAAAGTCCAGTACGGGCACCAGATGAAAGTGGAGCATCGTTAGCTGATGTGGCGGACTAGAGGGGGAAAGTCCCTTCTTTGGGCCCGCTTCCTCATCATCCCCCAAAGTGGCGACTGAGGCAACACCTCTAAGCCCCAAGGGCTCTATTGTTTTAAAAGATTATTTATTTATTTATTTGGTGGAGGGCAGAGAAAGAAAAGAGAGGGAGGAGCAGAGGGAGTGGGACAAGCAGACTTTGTGCCAAGTGCAGACTGTGATGCGAGGCCTGATCCTTGACCCTGAGATCATGACCTGAGCTGAAACCAAGAGTCAGACCCTCAACCCACTGAGCCACCCAGGCGCCCCCCCCCCGCCCCCACAGGCTCTGTTTTATCCCTTCTCATACCCTGGTGACTTTTTAAAACTGGTATTTTATTCTATGTATGCCTTTGCATCTCAAAGTTGGGCATACATAAAAAATTTTCAAATGTCAAGTCATATTTCAAATGCTGCTTACACTACATTAAACTTGGGAATCCTATTTCATATTTGGCTAATGTGGACCCTAACACAAAAACTTATGGTTTCTATTTGTATCTCTTTATGGCAACAATATCCTTAGCATATTTGTAAGTTCAACGTTTTTTTTTTTTTTTGAGAGGGAGAGGAGGTGGAGGGACAAAGGGAGAGGGAGAGAGAGAATCTCAAGCAGGCTCCACACCCAGCAGGAAACCCAACATGAGAGTTGATCCCACCACCTGAGCTGAAATCAAGAGTCGGATGCCTAACGGACTGAGCCACCCACAATCCCCCAAGGTCATTTTATAAACACAAAATTTTGTCAGGATATTGCATTTTAAATGAAGAAGAACATCATCGGGACAAATGATTCCACTTTTCATCAGTGGCCATTAGCTTGCTACAGATGGTACAATAAGTTTCAGACTATACATGAAAATGCAAACCAAAAAAAAAATTACCTGGAGATTTAATATGAGGAATGAATTTAAATGTTGCCAGGTAATCGTTCTTTTAAAAAACATAATATCAGATCAGCACACAGAAGAAAGACTGAAATGCCTTCAGTAAGAGCTAATGCCTCTAATATTCTGCTAACGGGAACATGTAACAGACTTTCCTTTCCAAGTATTTTCTAATTGCTGTTCCCGTTTTATTTTAAAAAGTTAACTTGTCTTCTCAAGGAAAGACATCACATTTCCAGTGCTCTTACAAGACAATGGTCAGAGTGAAGGGGCTGTCCTGAGTCACCTGGGACCACCAACCTGAATCAGGGAAAGGTCCCAATGTTCTGTCCCTCAGAATAAACAGTGTTTAAAAGTAGCAAACTCTATGTCCAAGACAGTGTCATAAACATTCACATAATACATAAAAGGGATAAAAGTGACTTATTTCAAAATTCATGATTAACCATGTTTCTCACTTCAAAATACTGTGAATTCTCCCATGATTTTCGTTGTAATTTATTATTTAAAATAATTATGAGGGTGCGTGGGTGGCTCAGTGGGTTAAGCCGCTGCCTTCAGCTCAGGTCATGATCCCAGGGTGCTGGGATCGAGTCCCACATCGGGCCCCCTGCTCCTCGGAGAGCCTGCTTCTCCCTCTCCCTCTGCCTGCCGCTCTGCCTACTTGTGTCTCTGTCAAATAAATAAATAAAATCTTAAAAATAAATAAATAACAAAAATAAAAATAATTATGCGAACACTCTGGTAGTACTTAGATGATTTTAAAATAGTCAACCTCATTCCAGGAACCAAAAGCAAGGTTAAGAGAAATAGGGGCTGTAAATAGACCAACAGACCTCCCACACCTGGTTACGTTCCCCTAATGCATCTATGTCGGTGGTTTAGAACTGGAACTACCTTTCCCTTAGGAGTGATGCTGCTAGTGATAGTAGCCAGATCAAGCCACAGAAACTTGTTTCACTTACAATGTATCTGTAATACTATACACCTGAAATGAAATGTATATTATAACTGTATTGCAATACCAGTAATTATATAAGGAATAAACTAAAAGAACTAAGAATGATTTGCATTTTTCTGTGTGCAAATGTGTAAGAAAATTTAATCAGAAGAAGATGACCTACACTAAGACACTCATGATTACTCAAGAGTTGATGACATTGATTATTATGCCTTATTTTACTTCCAAATATATTACATTCTTTTCTTTGATAATGATTATATCCCTACCCTTGATGTTGAAGCTGTGACTAGCATCCATGGGGGGGGGGCTCTCCAAAATTGAACAGACGGAAGAAGGGAAAAAAGCTTAGAAAAAGGGAGATTTACTTGAAATATAGAAAAAAATGTGGTAATATGTATGGGTGGAATTCACAAAAACTAAAACCTGAAAAAGGGGGTGGGCAAAGAAGAGGATTTAATAGAGTTCCACCAAGGAAACGGCAAAGTGTTGGATTAGACCTCCTAAGGGCTGAGCCAGCCAGCCTGGCTGTTGTATGGAGCAGGGGAGTATGGGAGGCCGACCACAGGCAACGTGCGACTCCTCATGGGGGTAACCAGAATGTGTGCGAAGCAAGTGTTTATAATCTGGGAAGGCTTTGTGTGGTAAACCTGGTAAGAATTTGGTTGTCAATCTTTCAAAAGAAGCAATTTATTTGGCCTGGATGGTGACTCAGTTGATGAGAACAGAGTCAAGGCTCAGCATGGGGCAGTGAGTGATATGTGCTTAGCTTGCTTCATGGTCATGGGGCATGAAGGGCTCTAAGCAGTAGGCGCCCACACAAACGGTGCTGGCCAAAAGGAACAAACCGAGCCTATAGACAGCACAGTGTAACAACTCTCTAGTTGTAACAGCACCTCTCTGTTCTAATAATCAAATCATTTTTCGGTGGGACACTGGTAATTCCTTATTTAACTGGGGAGGGGTGGATGGAATAGAAGTGAGGGATCACAATCTGAAAAACTGGCTACTATTATCATACCTAACCTCAAACTGTTTCCTGGAAATGATTATTGGGCCCTATCTTACGGTGATATGAGCTCCACGCAATTTTTCTTAAGTAAGCTCTACACCCAATGGGGGCCCAAACTCACGACCCTGACGTCAAGAGTTGCACACGCCACGGACTGAACCAGTCAAGGGCCCTGAGCTACGTGCATTTTTAACGTCACAAATGTGCTAAAAGTAAATCTGAAATATAGTAATATTTAAAGGCCTTTTAGATCACAACACAAATTTCGGCCTTACTACAGAGATAGATTGCATTTTTGAACGGGAGTGTGAGTATGAGTGTGACCGTGTGTCTAAAGCTGGTGAATTCCCATTCTATTACTGGGCAAATACAGAAAGAAAAGGAAGGGAATATTGGTTACAGTCAAAGGTATTCCCTCCCATTTGGTTCTAGACAAAAGTCAAACTGCTCCTAATGCAGTGTTTTTCACACTGTAGGGTGGGTTGTAAAATAAATTTGGTGCATCACAAGCAGCATTTTTACAAAAAATGAAACAGAACAGAATAAAATAGAAAACTAGGGTTTCTCACAGTCAGTGTAACTACTATTTTATAAAATAGTTGTTTCTTTTATGGTGTGTGTTATGTGTACTTTTTAATGATGTAAAACATAATCCTTTCTGGGAGTCCCAGGAAAGCAAAATGGTTTATTAGGAAAGAAGATTAAAGATCATGATTGAGGGCGCCTGGGTGGCTCAGTGGGTTAAAGCCTCTGCCTTCGGCTCAGGTCATGGTCTCGGCATCCTGGGATCGAGGCCCGCATCGGGCTCTCTGCTCAGCAGGGAGTCTGCTTCCTCCTCTCCCTGTCTCTCTGCCTGCGTCTCTGCCTACTTGTAATCTCTCTCTCTGTGTCAAATAAATAAATAAAATCTTAAAAAAAAAAGATCATGATTGAAACGGGGGCAGGGGACGGACAGGTGTGGATTTAAGTGATTCGGCGCTGTGCCTACGTAGCCTCATCTCGGAAACTGACCCACAAACCAAGATGCATTTACATGACTAACCAACAACGGTAAAGATACCATGCAAGTCATCATTCACGCCTTCAGCGGTTTCGTGTCTATTCTCCCTAGTCAGAGGTTATGGAGGGAGGATGAAATTATTAAAAAGACAATTAAGTAGGGTCATTTAATATAGTAATAGCTAAGACATGCTGAGTGTTTAGTATGCATCTGACAGTGTTCTCATTGACTCATTTACATGTCATTAACTCCTTTGATTCTCCCAAGAACCCCACAAAGGTAAATACTAATACTATCCATGTTTTACAGATGAAGAACCTGAGAATTTCAGTCAGTGGCCTCTGAGGCAGAGTTGCCTCTGAACCCAGGAAGTCTGGATCCAGAAACTTCACCCTTAACTGTACAGCATCCTTAGTTCAGACCACAATCATCCCTAATTGAGAAGACGTCTGTGGCGCTGGGGGGAAGCAGGAAAGGAACACACCCCAAAGGCAAACGTGAGCTGCTAACGCTCTTGCCTCGGCTGTGCCGTCCTCCCCTCTCCCGCCGTTAGAGCCCAGCGTGGATGCCACAGACAGTTGGCCTCCTTTGCACTCTGGGACCCTGCTGCATTCTGAGCACGCTTCCCAGCAAATTAGTTCAAGCTCAGGCTCCTCTTTCCCTCCCTAGAAAACATGTAAAAATACAACTGAGCACGTCCCTACTTTTCGGTAACGAATCGAACTCTTATTTATTTAAAGTTAAAAAGAATTCGCTCTCGGGTGCTTAAACTTTCCTATTAGCCAATCATTTCCAAAATATCTTCCGTGTCTTATCTCCGGACCAGCGACCAGGCAGCCCTTGTGTTTACTGTCGGTCTGGGTTACACAGAGCTCAGAGGGTGCTTCTTTCTCTGCACCCACCTGTGCTGCTCTCCTCACTGGTTTCAAACAAGATCCGAAGATATCGCAGATATGCTATACACTGTGAAAGGTGCGCCTTTGTGTTTCAGGAAAATATGAAAGAATTATGTACCAAAGCTTTCTCTTTTTTGTCCCATCTACCCACCCTTGCCTTCAAGGTATATAGTAAGCCCTATAGATGGAGCCTAGATAGACAGTAAAATAAGTAAAAATCAACACTGTTCTTGGTAGCACAGTTAACTCTCCTAGCTACCAGGTCCACACATAAGAAACTAACAGCGCTGCGTAAATGCCAAGCAAACACAATGTGCTTCTCCACACTGAAAGGAGAAAAAAGCACTATTCCTCTTCTTACACCATCTGAATTAAAATGGCCAGTGCAAGTGAATCCTGGAACCAAAGGGAAACTGTTTCGATGTTGGTCTGACCTCTCCACCATGGCCACTTAATTTGAAGCTTTTCCTCCTAAGAGCACCTTGTGGTCAAACACAACTATTGTTCAAACTTAAAACTATAAAAAATTAATGCCTAACAATGCACTGTATGTGGAGAATTAAAGTATGAGAATAATTCAGGGTTCTTTCAAAATGTAATGCAATACTCATATAACTAAGACAAAATCTGATGCTTAAGTATATTGTGACAATGCTTTCCCAGCCTTGGCTTATCTATACATTCTCCAAGAAGCCTATTTAAAGTAAGGCAGTGGTAGGGGCGCCTGGCTGGCTTAGTCAGAAGAGCATGAGACTCAATCTCAGGGCCATGAGTTTGAGCCTCACCCCGGGAGCAGAGATTGCTTAAAAGTAAAAAAGTAGCCTTCTCTTTCCCTCCTCCTCCCTCCCATGCCCTGCGCCTCCTCCTCTCTGGATCTCCTCTCTGTAGCTCTCTCATCTCCTCCCCATCATCTTTGCCTTCAAGCCTCTCTTTTCCTCTCTCCCGCATCCAGTCTGTAATTTCCCTTTTGTCTGTTTCTCCAACTCTCCTTCAATTTCTTTTCTTCCTCTTCTGGTGATTCTGCAGCCCTGAATTCAGTTTTGCAAGAGGGGCCCTGTGTCTGCATATTATCCAAGTTCTCTGAGACGGTGCTTGTGGACCACATCTGTTCATCCAGGACTGATTTTGTTTTATTTATTTATTTATTTACTTACTTACTTACTTATTTTTAGATTTTATTTATTTATTTCACAGCGGGAGAGAGATCACAAGGAGGCAGAGAGGCAAGCAGAGAGAGAGGGGGAAGCAGGCTCCCTGCCAAGCAGAGAGCCAGATGAGGGCCTCGATCCCAGGACGCTGAGATCATGACCTGAGCCGAAAGCAGAGGCTTTAACTCACTGAGCCACCCAGGCGCCCAGTTTTTAAGTTATCTCTACACCCAACGTGGGGCTCGAAGTCACAACCCTGAGATCCTGAGATCAAGAGTCGCATGCTCTACCGACGGAGCCAGCCAGGAGCCCCTAGACTCTACTTCTTGATGGAGAAGGGTTGAAGTCCTTTGTAAGCAGTGTATACAGACTAGAGATACTGCTGTGGTCATGTGTGAAAGGCGTGGTTGGTCACCATTAGTCATGCCCAACCCCCCCCACCCACCTAGGGTTCCTACTTAGGCCAACAGTGAGCTGAGGCCCTTGAACATACTATCTCATTGAAGCCTTATAACAACCCCCCCCCAAAAAAGTAAAAAAGTAAACTTAAAAAAAATAATACGGCAATAGTTTAATACTTTTAAAAAATACATATTATATAGAGTTCAGTTAAAATAAAATTTCTAACTGAGTAATCACCGTGTACATGCCAGTGTCAATGTCATAACCCAAGTCAGAAATACGATTTTATTATTAATCACTACAATAATTTTTAGATATATTTTAAAAAGTTACTTGTTTTCTAGATCAGATTATACTGTTTATTCTAACACATAGTCATCGGGTCTAAAACCAATACTTTTCACAGGGGCTAGGATACATTTTTTATAGTTAGAAAAAAAAGGATGATTCAAGTATGTACCAATTTAGTGGATCAGTTTCTAAGAAAGGTGAAGACTTTTTACTAGTGGTATTACATACGGGGACTTTTTTGCGGGCAATGACGTTCATTTTGCTGCCCATTTACCCTGTTTCACCGCTTGGGACCGAGGGTTTTCACGTTGAAAGAAGACAGCCATCCACATGAGTGTAGTGCTTGGCCGTGGGAATCAGATTCTCTTAACTTTGGAAGCTGATGATTTCTGGGGCAGGGGGAGAGGAGTCAAATGTGAAACTGCAGCCTCAAACACTGGAACTGCGTCTACACCAGTAAAAAATAACATGGATAATAACCTCCTGCACAGGAGCATTTTGTTTACTGAGGGGAGCTGCCACAGGCCCCCCGAGA
Organism: Ailurus styani; assembly: GCA_002007465.1. Classification (NCBI taxonomy): domain Eukaryota; kingdom Metazoa; phylum Chordata; class Mammalia; order Carnivora; family Ailuridae; genus Ailurus; species Ailurus styani. Next base: position 1,567,210 of record LNAC01000049.1, on the reverse strand, counting down.
ATGCACGAATTAGGGGTGTTGTTCGCTAGGTTGTGAAGAGGGACACAGAGCCAGAAACACCTGGAACTTCCCAGGGAGCCGCTACTGTTAGGAAAGGAAGTGGGTCCAGGTTGAAAAGCTATCACACACAGGCTTCACGCTCACAGAAGCACAGACAGCTTCTCTCTTCCTTTCCTATCTGTGCACACCTCAGGCTGCCCCCCCAAGTCTAGCGGAGTGGGGAGAAACAGAGCACCAGGTACAGGACTGAGTTCTGCTCTCCAGGACACTTATGCTAAGACACATGCTTTCCAAGTAGCGTGTTAAAAAACAAACAAACAAAAAAACCAAAAGACAAAGAAGACTGAGGTTTAATACCCATTTTTGAAAATTATTCAAGTGAAAGAAACCCTTTGACCAGGTATATGTCCCAGTACCCTTTATTTTACCATATTATTTGTCAATTATACCCCAATCAAGGTAAAAAAAAAATCCCATTAAAACTTCTCGTGGAGTAAGTACTATCTCCGTTGTCAGGATCAGTTTTGCCTCTGAATAGCTCTGTGGCCTTCTGCAAGCCACAGGGAACTCACTTTCCTTGTCTGTAAATGGGAAAGGTTAAGGTAAATGTCCTCTAACCTTCCTTTCAATTCCAAATTCACAAGCTTAAATTTAAATTATTTTCCAACTTATTTTCCCCTTCCAAGATCTTTGACCTTAATTCTACACTAAATTTGCCTTAAAAGGGGGAAAAAAAAAAAAAAGATGGGACTTGCCGGGGAGCAGAGCCAGGAAGGCTTGTCAAGACAGATTCTTTCTTTAAATTCCCACTTTGCCCTGGACATTCATAGTTTTAAGAATAGGCAAGAAATGTAATAAACTCTCTATGTATTAATTCTAAACACCCGGCAATATCTGCAACATACTTTAAATTATAGAGATATTCCTCTTTTCCACAATTACATATTGAACCACTTCTAAATCCAATGACAGCTCCTTGTGCTCCAGAAAACAAAGAACCCTAAAGCAAAAACCAAACAAGAAAATAAGTTATAATTAACCGTGGCATTGTTTCTTCCCCATTAATGTGGTCAACTGAAAACTGGTTGTAGATATATATTTATTTGCCCCTTCAATGAGAGGCGCTGGATTTATCTTCTTCCAATTATTGATGCAGACATACCCAAAATACTGAAATCCTCTGGAATCTGTCTGCCTTAAATTCCCTACTGCAATAGCAAGATACACCATGTACTTGTGAAAATACAGGATACTCAGGAAATATATTCAGATATTCATGCTGAGAGAGTGGGGTGGGGGAGAGAGAATCTCAAGCAGACTCCCCGCTGAGCGTGCAGCCTGATGTGGGGGTTCCAGCTCAGGACCCTGAGACCACGACCCAAGCTGAAACCAAGAGTCAGATGCTCAACCGACTGAGCCACCCAGGCGCCCCGGAATTACACTTTTTAGTTCTATTAAAACCCCTTTTCTTTTAGTAAGTGGCATTTTCCTTTCTGGCTATCACAGCTAATCAACAATATAAAACAAAAGGATTTTTCTGAAGCTTTATGTAAGCAACATTATTCAGAGTCAACAAGCATTCAGGGACTGGCGATGGCTCCTTCCTGACAGCGGTTTGGTAACCGCGGTCTTTCACGCTAGCTTCACTGAGTTCCTTGCAATGCGCACATTCTGCAGAACTGGGAGGACACGGGAGTGGGGAGGGGTCACTGGGTGATGGGCATTAAGAAGGACATGTGACGGAACGCTCACCGGGAGTTATATGTAAGACTGATGAGTCACTGACCTCTACCTCTGAAACTAGCAACACATTATGTATATAATATGTAAGTTAACTGAATTTAAAGAAAAAAATAAGACTGGGATGACAGCAATATCTATCTACCCTTGCGCTCCACACCCCATGCCTGGCATATAGGAAATACTGAATGCTAGAAACATCATTGTTTTCTTTGCTATTCAAACAGTCCCCAAAAATACAGACAAGATCTAAACAAATCCATCCCTGACTATAATAAGAAGCGCAAGGAAAAGAATGTATTGAGTGTCACTGAGCAGCCCTGTTGGTAGCAACGACAGTGGCAGCTAGGTAGGGCGCTTACAGTGGGCCACACAATTCACATCCCTTGTTTCAGGACAAGGACCATACAAGTGGACGGAAGCACTGAACTTCAAACCTTGCAAGCCACACCACCCTTCATTTCCTCTCTTACTGTTCACATCTTCTGTTTCTTCTATTCATGCTTTTGGAAGAAGTGCTTGGCTACCTAATGGGACTTCACCCACTCTTCATGACCATTCTAGGTGCCTTGATAAAAGGAGTAACGGTTTCTGTTTTCACCTCAGGTCCCCCTCTCAGAACGGGAATAAAGGAAGATGGCCAGAAAAAACTGGGTGCGTAGGAAATATTTTTAAAAAATACATGCTATTCTTCTGGCTTGGGGCTATTAAACTCAAGCAGAGTATTTTATGTTCCCAAACACTGTTTCTGTTTCTGCCATAATTTGTCCCCTTGAACCATTAATAACATTCTTTTCTGCCATTCCCTGCAGCCGGTACCATCCTGCTGGAGGACAGTCCATCTTCTGCAGTGGAGGGGAGAGGAGACAAGTGGGCGGGGACGAGGCTTTAGCTCCCTCTCTGCACACTCTCAAAGCTCTTGATTCAAGGGACCGACCTACACATTTTGGTGTTTTTTACCGGCTTCCAGGCATGTACTGTGTACTAGGAGCAGAGAAGGAGAGAAAGCCGGAGTATGTTGCCCTCATCTATTATCTACAAAACCTTAGGAAGAGTCCTCAAAAACAGGTGGATTTTAGTTTTGTTTAAAAGAACCACACTCTGCGGGGTGCCTGGGTGGCTCAGTCGGTTAAGCATCCAACTCTTGATTTCAGCTCAGGTCATGATCTCAGTGTCGTGAGACTGAGCCCCGCATCAAGTCCAGAAGGGCTCCGCACTGGGTGTGGAGACTGCTTAAGATTCCCTCTCTCCCTCGCCTCCTGCCCAGCTCCTGTGCATGCTCTTTCTCTAAAAAAAAATAAAAAGTAAAGAACCACTTTGTACATTAAAATCTTTAAAATCTGTTTTATGCACTGAGTAAACTTAGGTGTATATAATTATGATTTCTTTATACATAAACTTGCCTCTGACATCAACAAAAATTTTGCTAAAATAAGCATTGCACAGAGGTCACTATGATATTCCAATTAGGACTTCAAAATAAAGAACCAATAGATTTTAGATTCCTGTTTTTCAGCACTAGATTTATAACTAGAACCAAATGTACCGCCCACATAACAAACCAAGCTGCAAACCTTAAACCATTTAAAACTTAAGTTCTTAACTATCCTGGAAGAGTGAATTATCGTTTCCGAAAGTTTTAAATGGATCTTGGCTTACTGGGAGCCTTACTAAACTATCAATTTGTGGTCCCGTTAGGAACACATGAAGGGAAGGAATCTAGTTTTACCATGAAATCCTTTTCCCCATTAGGTATCAGCTTCTGACTGGGTGATGGGATATGAATACTTTTCAGTTCATTAGATGTGGAGCTGGAGATTCTAAGAATGCTTCCGGGGGCTAGGTGAGTGATTTCAGTGCATTCCAACATTAAAGCTTACCTATGGATCATGCAAGTTTAAGGTCCTAAAAATGACATGGTACACTTCATGAGAGCAAAATACTGCAACTCTACATCTGAGCCAGCAGGTGTCTCTCTGCACCCCATGACACCCACCAAAAAGAACAGAATACAGAAGACCCCCGCATTGCTGTAAATCTGTGATCCTGAGACCATAGAAAGGCATGAACTGTGAGATCAGACCACCAGAAAAAGTATGTTTCTGAGAAATTGACTATGGGGATCTAAGCAGATACAGAAATTAATGAAAATAAGTGTTACTTTTTGAAAACTACATTTAATAGGCAAGATCTAATAGCACAGGGGCGCCTGGGTGGCTCAATGGGTTAAAGCCTCTGCCTTCGACTCGGGTCATGATCTCAGGGTCCTGGGATCGAGCCCCGCATCAGGTTCCTTGCTCAGCGGGGAGCCTGCTTCCTCCTCTCTCTCTGCCTGCCTCTCTGCCTACTTGTGATCTCTCTCTGTCAAATAAATAAATAAAATCTTTAAAAAAAAAAAAAAAAAGACCCAACAGCACAAAGGAATCTGTTTCAGTCAAAATGGTAAAATGATTCTTGGCTATGGGTCAGGAGAGGAAGGTCAAAGTTCAAATAAAGAGCACTGAGAAGTGAATGGTGCATGAAAAACAGAAATACAAGCTTAGTTACAAAAGGAAGGAGAGGGAGCACCTGGGAAGCTCAGCAGGTTGAGCGTCCAACTCTTAATTTTGCTTCAGGTCATGACCTCGGGGTCCTGGAATCGCTGTCGCCCACCCAGAGTCGGGCTCAGGACAGAGTCTGAGTTTCTCTCCCTCTGCCCCTCCCCACTGTATGCACACATTCTCTCTCGCTCTAAAAATAAATAAATGAATCTTAAAAAAAAAAAAAAGGAAGGAGAGAGTTCTGCGCATGAAGAATTAAAATAAGGCAAGTCTGAGGGAGTGTTTAGGGGTAACAGAGACTTGTGCACGTTAGTACAGAACATGGAAAGGAAGAACGCATGTAGCCCCTACCGCTACCTAAAAATACTGCAAGCCGGTCGAAGTACAGCTGACCAGTAGGATATGGAACCTATTCTGTAGGTTATGAGGAGCAGTAGAGACGAAAGAAGCAAGAAAAAAGAGAGAAAAGGAAAAAAGGAAATTATATCACAGCTCCCAATAGTAAAGGTATTATTTTGGGAAACCACACATCTGGATGAACAAATTTGAGTGCGGGGTCCTCATGTAACTAACACCCACTCCTTCCTGTGGGAAGTTTCTAGCACAAAGGTCAGAAAGCCACTACGTATGGAGTGCATCACTAGTGCCCATGTCTCTCAAGGTGACAATGTCATTTATAACACCTCCAAACAGAAAAGTAACTTCCAAGGGCACCTGGGTGGCACAGTTGGTTAAGCATCTGACTCTTGATTTCTGGCCAGGTCACGATCTCCGGGTCATGACACTGAGCCTCACGTCGGGCTCCAAGCTCAGCTCAGAGTCTGCTTAAGATTCTCTCATCCTCTGCCCGTCCCCTACCTCGAAAATAATTAAGTAAATCTTAAAAAAAAAAAAAAGTGAACTTCCAAAGGTAATAAATATCCCAAAATCCCAGAAGGGAAATGTGACAAAATCTGAAACGACAGAGTACTGAATGAAAGGAGGTAGAATGTGAATGCCATCTAGAGAAATGTCTAACTTGACCTAATCAGAGTGTGGGCCCACTCCCAGCGTCTCCTCTGAGTCCTGAACCAAGCTGACGTGTTGAGGGAGAGGAGCCGGGGAAGACGGAAGAGCTGAAATGAGAGCGAAGGTGAGATCTGGATCGAGAGACCCAAGCCTCCCCATAGCAAGGCAAAAGGGCAGGAATTGGGCGGATCCAGAGAGGGGGCACGGGGAGGGGAAAGGTGACAGGTCAACTCTGCAATCTCATTCCCCAAATGACAAGGAGCTGTTACTTCAAGATTTTTGTAAAAGCTTGTTTTGTTCAAAACGGAAACAGAAGGGACACTGAAAAGGTCATCATGAATGAATACTCAAAAGCAAAAACGAATGGGTGCTCAAACACTTCGGGTGCGGCTCAAAGATTAAGACAGTAAGTTTCTCAGGCCAGCGTTAACAGGCCCCACAGAATTTACCAATGATGTAAAAAAGAAGAAAATAACTTGCCAATGATGTTCCCAATTGCTTTGGAGGAAAGGGTTTGATTTTGTCGGGTACTTTTTGGTTGTATTGACTGGTTTGTTTGCAGCTCAAGCACATTTAAAAGAATTTCAGAAGAGCAAACACTTACATTGTTTGCAGTGTGCCAGGTACTCTTGTAAGGACTTCACAAATATGAACTCACTGAGTTACTGTATACACAACCCCTGCTAATTTCAGTTACCTACCTGTTCAGTGGCTCACTCTGTTCCATCTGAAAGTACCGCCGTTTCTTCCATTTTTCTCCTGAGAAAGATGAGGAAAATACAGTGAGTAGTCATAAAACCAGACATGTGTTGCAAACCATTGTTTGACATCCTCTGAACTCAGGAGCACCAAAAAGGCATCATGACACCTTAGTCAACTGCTTCAGTTGCGTAGTTTTCCTGAGTTCCCAGGAAGAGTCATTGAGACAGTATCACCGTACATCTTGATAATAGGAGATTTGGAAAACAGATACTTCACGGTTTCAAAGGAAATCAACATGCCATATTAAAAAGTTAGATGAGGGCACCTGGGTGGCTCAGTGGGTTAAAGCCTCTGCTTTCGGCCCAGGTCATGATCTCAGGGTCCTGGGATCGAGCCCCGCATCGGGCTCCCTGCTCATCGGGGAGCCTGCTTCCCCCTCTCTCTCTCTGCCTGCCTCTCTGCCTCCTTGTGATCTCTCTCCCTCTGTGAAATGAATAAATAAAATCTTTAAAAAAATAAAATAAAATAAAAAATAAAAGGTTAGATGAGTAGGGAAACGATTTAAAACAAGTTTCTCCTTGACTCTAAATCCTTCTACATTTATTATGCCTTTTCAAACTACATTCCCTCTCAAGTTCTTTTTTTTTTTTTAGGTGGGCAGCACCTTTCTGCTGGGGGGGGTGTGTGTGGAATAATTGCTGTTCTAAGGGCAGAAACAACTGATGGATATAGCTATCACAGATTTACTTTTTTTCCTTTCTTTAAGATTTTATTTATTTATTTGACACAGAGAGAGCACGCAGCAAGGGCAGCAGCAGGCAGAGGGAAAGGGAGAAGCAGGCTCCCCGCTTCTCCTCCCAGGACCCCGGGATCAGGACCCGAGCCGAAGGCAGCTGCTTCACCGACTGAGCCACTCAGGTGCCCCATATCACAGAGTTACTTAAATTTTTTTAAAAAATGACAATGGAAAAGCAATCATCCAAAAAGAAGGTCCTGCCTAGGGAAGGTGGCTGCTCAGAGCATTGTCACCAGGTGACATTTACCTCTGGGAATTCAGGACTGACATGTAATTCATGACTGTCTTTCAAATCTCTTGCATCCAAAAGTCTCACTAAGTTTCCAGAAATGATTGTTTATCAGTACTGATTCAAGCTAACAAAGCTCATAAGACATTGATGTCTAAAGCTATAATACCTTTATTTATTTATTTATAAATTATTATTACTTGCCCCAGGGGTACAGGTCTGTGAATCATCAGGCTTACACCTTTCATAGCACTCACCACAGCACAAACCCTCCCCAATGTTCATAACCCATCCTATAATACGTTTATATTCACATACAATGAAAACTATAATTGCCAGACAGTCTGGACACTTGCTCCGTCCAGCTTGACCATATATTTACATTTCTTTAGTCAACAAGTATTTCCTGAAATCCCAGGTCCAGGCACCTTATAGGCAGGTGAAAGGTCAAGCCAAATTAACTGAAGCTTATTCAGCAAACATAGCAGAGCAATCATAATCTCAATGCCAATGGCCTCCAACATTCTCCCCTTAGACAAGTGGACAAACTCAAGACACTCGCATGCATTCCCAGCTTTCACGCTTTCCCTTCCAGTCCATTAACCACAGTGCGTCCAGAGTACACAGCCAAAGACAGAAAACAGTTCATGGCTCAGCCTGACTCAAACCCCTTCGTGCTGTACACTGGGCTCATGACAAAGAGCCAAAAAGTTGACTTGAAGGCCTCGCCCTGGCCCTGCTCACCTGCCCAGCTTCCTCTGGCACCACCCACCCTGTCACCTTCACCCGCTGTGGCCACGCTGGTCTACTTTCACTCTCCTGAATGTGCAAAATCCCTCAGCACCTCTGAGATTTTGCACACCTCATTTCCTCTGCCTGGAAATTAATACACAATATTCTGCCCCTTCCCCCCGTCAAAGCACACACTTGCCTAGTAACCGGCATATCCTACCCTGGACTGTAACCTGACCCCAAGACTGGGACAAATTCCCCTCTTTGAAGCTCCCACAGCATCTTGATCTCCTCTGCAGCACTCACCAAAAGCTGCTCATAATTACACATGTATGTGGTTATTTATGTGTATTTCTCCCATTAGAGTAATAAGAAGCTCCATGCAGGTGGACGCTGGGCTCATTTTATGAGCACATTCCACGAGAGTGGACATTCAAGAGAGATTTTATCGAGGGAAGAAGGATGGCTTTGGGCTGGAAGAGCCTGTTGCGTCCATCACCGACACAGGACTCATTGTGCCAGGCAGACCGTACAGCTTCCCTGATCGGGCCCATCCCCCACAATGTGTCCGCCCACCCCTGCAACAGCCATAATCACATGGGCACTATCTACACTCACTTCTGTAACGTTACTGCTACCTTGACTTCCATGGCCACAATAAATCTTACCATCCTAAAAAACAAATAGCACAAAGTTCAAGATACATTTGGGTAGCAACTCTGCACAGAGGACTTGTGGCTGTGGGTTACTAAGAAACGTTATAAACAAAAGGGAAAACATAAATTGTGGCCAAAGGAAGCCCTCAATGAGACAACACCGGCAAACAAATACACAGGCACACACACGTGCACGCGAACATCCAAAGCACAGCCCTTGGAGGCGGTGGCACCACGACTGAATGTGCCGTGGGATCCTGCCACAAGGGCTGGTAGCAAGAAAGTGCGAAGACTCCTGAAGGAGGCCCCAGATACTGCTCCTCCGCCTCCTCCCTGGGCCCTGGCACACAGGGGACCTGTGTAAGTCTCCATTTGCCTTACAAATCAACCATTAGCTGGCATTTCCTAACGCACTGCGTACAATGCTTTCAATGGCTCACAGCTGTGCTTAATATTTTAAAGATGTTCTCCTAACATTTCAGTACTCTTATGTGATGTGAATGAGAACAGTGCTGGTGGGAAGAAGTCCCACAATGCCCTTGGATCTAATTTCCATGGAACTGGAAAGGGCCGACTTCACGCAGCCATTCCACAAACAGGATGCACCTCGAATAAGCAAGGCATTGTTCCAGGTGCTGTGAACACAAGACGAACAAGACAAAATCCCTTCTTCTCAAGGAAGTAATATTCTGGGAGGAGCCAAACAATGAACACATATTAAGTAAAACATAAAATATGTCCAGTGGGGGAAGGTGGGGAGGGGAGATTAAATTTTAAATAGGGTGGTCAAGGAGAGCCTTACTGAGAAACTGACATATGAACAAAGTCCTGAAGAAAGTTTGGGAGGGAGTTATGTAGACAGATTGAGAAAGACAGGGCCATGCAGAGGAATCAGCAAGTGCAAAGGCCCTGAGGCAGAAGTGTGGCCTGTCTGAATTGGGATATGCAAGGGAGATGGTAATAGAATGGGGTCAGAGAGGTAAGTGATGGGCCTTGTAGGGCCCTATAAGGCCTTGGGCTTTTATTCTGAGAGCCCTGGGATGCAACTGAGGTGTCTGAGGCGGAGGCGTATATGATCTGGCTGCTATGTTGAAGACAGACTGAAGAGAAAGCAAGAGGGATGAAGCAAGACCAGTTAGTGGGCTACTGAAATAATCCAGGCAAGAGAGTGCAGCCAGCTTCTAAACTAGGATAGAGCAGTGACAGCAATCTATCGGGAAAACTGATGGATTCTTCAGGGTCCTTGAAGGGACCCTGGGATTTAACTCTAATTCCTGCAAGGACTGATTCTAGGAGTCTTAATGCTTTTCTACCTAAGAGGGCTTTCTAGTTTTAATTCCTCCTTTCATAAAAGAAAACTCAGTGGATTTTTATCTGTATACAAGTAACACAGGATCATCACAGACAGTGGGAAAAAAACAAATACAAAAAAAAAATCTTTGCATCACTTGATGAAAGAACACCAAACAGACGTACTTTTAAAAACCAGACTTGGATCAACATGCTCTAACCCTGACATTTGTCAGCTGTACCAGTTTGAGTTCAAACCAGAAAAAACGCTTGGCACATCACTGAGGAAGCCACACTTTTTTTGCAGGCTTTCTCCCCGACAAACCCCTGATGATAACGTGATGTAAAGTAAAAAGTGGACATGATGAATTCCTAAGAAATTTTTTAAACATTTTAAGCACGTACTCTTTTTATTCTCTGCTCTTTGGTTAACATGGGGGTGGTGGTGATGGGAGGGAGCAAGGCCTGGCTGTCCGCATGGAAGCCATTCTGCTCCAGGGCAGAGAAGCAGCGCTGAGCTGGTCGTTCCTCAAGCCGCGGGCGGGGGTGGGGGGGCAGTCCTCCCTGCAGTAAACAAACCCTCTCCCGCCCGTCCCTAAACAGGGCGCTGCAGTTCAGTCGAACGCCATCAGTGGGCCTGGTCTCTAGCTGCAGACGAAATTAAACTCTGACTGCCAGCACTTAACACCTGCAGCTGATATGCCTCACCTGTTCAGCTCTTCTCCAAGTGTGCAGGTGAATCTCTCTCTCACAGTCAACCGACTACTGTCATCAACCCTCTAAAGCGGCGTTTCCTTCAACTGCGAGGCACTCAGGGACTGCCAGGGGGTCTGTTCAAATGCAGATTCGGTCTTGGACCCTCTGGGTGGGGGCTGGAGATTCTGCGTTTCCGGCGGGCTCTCCGGTGATGCCCCTGCCGCTGGTCTGTGGGCCACAAGCTGAGTACGTACGCAGTGGCAGAGTATCTACTGTCCCGACTCCGGCCCCTCTGCCTTCTATCCCCTTTGTAAGCACCAGTGACAGGGACTGAGATGTGGGCATTTAAGACTGTTTTACACTCATACTGAAAATAAGACTCTGCCCTTCACGGTTGGGGGATAATTACATACCAGCAACAAGCAGCTCTTCTGAGGCATCGTCTGCTAACGGATTTGATCTGAAACTCCCGTTTGACCAACCACGTGAGGTTCTCTTTCTCTCCTCCCTCTCCTTCACTCATCCCCTTCCCACGTGGAAGAAGGGTCCCCACAAAGGACCTCCGCTGTGGGGAGGCTCCCGGCGTCAGCGTGAGGGAAGGGTGTGGAAGGCACTCAACATTTTCTAGCGCGTCCATTTTTAGTGAAGAGGCTACTCGGCAGACAACGGCGGCATTGGCCGCGAACGCACGGAACGGTCCCCGCGGTGGGGCGGGGGCGGGGAAGCGGATGGCCCCCGGAGGCTTCAGGTGCCGGCGCTGCTGCTTTCCACGACTGTGGGCCTAGAGGGCGCTTCCAGGGGACCAATCCTCCGCTTTCCGGCGGAGGGCTCTCGTCGGGGATACACGGGCACGCACGTGGCTGCGTCTCTCCTTCAGGAGACAACTGATATTTTCCGATCACAGCTAATTCGTGTGAAAGTGTGACCCGAGCTAGAGCACACCTCTCTCTCAGCCCTGAGCCCTGAGCTGGTATTTGAGGGCATCCTCGTGATTTTTATTACCACTGCACAGGTATGTATCTCTTTGTTAGTCTGCTTCTAAAGCAGACGGTAATAGTGGTGAGATTGTTAAAAAAAAAAAAAGCCACTTTCTCTAGGACAAGGATCCCCGGCACATGTGTGAGAACGGCCTACTTGTTTCGCTGAAACCCAAAGTTGACCCAAAGGAGGTGAGGCCGTGGGAACGAGGCGACTGTAGGGACTAGGGACGCAGAGGAGAGGCTGGACTCACAGCCCTGACTGCACCCCCTCCCCTGTCAGGAATCCTGTAAAAAGCCCAGGCGGAGGAACCTGGCAGAAAGGGGTCATCGGACAAGAGGGTACGGGGCCAACAGCCACTCGGACATCTGCCACGTCAATCCAGGAGCCTGCAATCACTCGTTTGCACTCTGAAAGGACGCACCGGGATGTCGTTGCCTGTATTAAGGAGACAAACTATTCACCAAAATCTCTTAGAAGGGATAAACACAGGTGTACACAGCTCGAGGCAAGGTTTAAAGCAGCAGAATATCCCTTACACACAAAGGCGTGTGGCAAAGAGAAGACAGGCTCCTCCCACGCTGCCCCTGCGGCTTAAACCCAAGGGGAGAGAGAAAAGGGGACGGACCTGGCACAGTGTAGGTAAAACTTCCTAACCCAGTAACACTTCTCCGCCACCTTTCTGTTTCGGCCAGGTAGGGAGCTCCCATCGCGACTGAGACAGCCTCATCCTGCCACCTGGCCGCTCCCCGTCATCGCACACCGCAACTGAGCCAGGCGGCAGGTGGGCCCCACACCCGGCTTCGGGACTCGATGCGTCACTAGGGCTGTGCCTAGTACGGCTCCTCGTTTCTGGGCCACCCCGACTGGAAATCTCGGCTTCCACATAACCTCTGTGAGTCCTGTGCTGCCTCTCTAAGGGCAGGTGGAGAGCCTGCCCCACGTCCAGAGAACTTCTCGCAAACGCGCTCTGCTGCGCACACCCAGACCAGACCGTGAGGCCACTGCGGGCAGCATCACAGGGACTCACCTGTGCACCTGCAGCACCGACCGGAGCGGCCTGCACCCAGTGTGCAGGTGAAACGTGGAGGAAGGCAGAGGATGGGCGAAGTGAAGAGAAGCTGCTGCCCCAATTATCGCCTGTTACATTTATCACAGAAGGACTTTTGAGGGCGCCTGGGTGGCTCAGTGGGTTAAAGCCTCTGCCTTCGGCTCAGGTCACGATCCCAGGGGCCTGAGATCGAGCCCCGCATCAGGCTCTCTGCTCGGTGGAGAGCCTGCTTCCCCCTCTCTCTGCCTACTTGTGATCTCTCTGTGTCAAATAAATAAATAAAATCTTAAAAAAAAAATAAGGACTTCTGATACTGAGAGGAAAGGTAGTCTGAATGAACCTATTCTATGTAGAAAGATGGGAATTACTGTGACATTCATAAGGCATATCATTTTATGTATTTTTAAAAATATTTTATTTATTTATTTGAGAGACAGAGAGAGGGAGAGCAAGAGGGAAAAGCAGACTCCCCACTGAGCAGACAGCCCAATAGGGGGCTCAATCCCAGGATCTCAAGATCATGACCTGGGCCAAAGGCAGACACTTAACCAACTAAGCCATCCAGGCGTTCCTGTGTGTTTTAATCTAATTATTATTTAGTCTAGTAATTGTCTAGAAATAGTCCTCAAATTTTGTTTTTGCTTATGTATATAAATGCACATATGTACTTGTTATTTAATAATACAAATAATTTCCTTACAAGTTTATACATAAAAAACAATCCTTCACAGTTACTGGGAAAGCCACAGAAAATGGTCCAGGGTATTTCCTTAAAGTTTGGAATAAATCCATCATTAAAGCAGGTACAGAGGCCACTACTGGCAAAACACCTCAGCAATACTTTATACTTATAGGTGTTTCTGTTAAAACTCTGCATACCAGAAAGCAAATGGTGTCTTCAAACTTTCCCTAATTCATGCAAGCCTCTACCCTAATTACCAATAAATACAAATAAAGGAAATTTCTTTAATTTTTTCCTTTTTTTAAAGGTTTACTTATTTACTTGAGAGAGAGAGCAAGAGCACACACATGCATGTGCAGGAAGTTGGAGAATCCCAAGCAGGCTCCATACCCAGCATGAAGCCTGATACAGGGCTCAATCCCATGACCCTGAGATCATGACTAGAGCCAAAACCAGGGGTCAGACACCCAACCAAGCCACCCAGGCACCCCACAGATAAAGGAAATTTCACTTCACCTCTTATTCTCATTTTCTTAAGAATCTTCACCCAAGGGATGCCTGAATGGCTTGGTTGGTTAAGCATCTGCCTTTGCCTCAGGTCAGCAACCCAGGATCCTGGGTTGGAGCCGCACATCAGGCTCCTTGCTCAGTGGGGGAGCCTGCTTCTCCCTCTGCCTGCTGCTCCGCCTGCTTGTGCGCACACTCTCTCTCTCTCTAACAAATAAATAAATGAAATCTTAAAAAAAAAAGAATCCTCACCCAGGTTAATCAGCTTTTTACCTACCACTGGCAATACTCGGAACATGACAAGTCCGTGCTCTGGGTTCACTTCCGTGAAGGGCCTTCTCAGGGGAGTGACAGACAGGTGAATGAATCTGGGAACTATGGAACCGTTGCTAATAACAATAATTACCATTTGGAAAGATTTCCATAAACCGCACCTCACCTTTCTCAAAGAACAGATGACGACAGGTAAACCCACACCTGAGACCAGAAAGCTCTCCCACAAAGCCCGGCTCTGCATCAACACTGGCACCCCGGGTCGGGTGTCCTCTCCTCCTCCTTCCCCCCCACATCCAGCCACCCACACATCCCCACCCTCACCTCCCCGGCACCCGCTGCCTTCAGTCCTGCTGTGTTTCTTGTGGTGCCGCCCTGGGTGGCGAGAGCTTGGTTTCTGGAGTCTGCAGGTGCCACGTGGGCAACCCAGGCGGCCCTGGGACAAGCCGGACAGAACAGCCGCAGCCTCCTCCTGGGGGGGCGGGGAGGGCGCCCCGTCTCCTTATTACGGAGAGAAGCACCATGGACCTTCTCCACGGCAAGAACCTCAGAAGTTGGTGAAGGTCTTCAGTTCACCTCATGAGGCTTAAGAAAAGAGCTGTAAGATACAGACTTCAGAGGCATTAGCACAAGTTTTCTGGCCTGACACTGAGTCACATGATCGGATAAACTTCTCTCAGCATTTCTTTTTTTTTACAGAACGTCCTAGATTCGTAGAGTGGAAAAGGCCAGGGTGGCACGGCCAGCTGGCCAGAGGCTGCCTTCCCCGTTATCAGCTTGACGGCGGTGGCGAGAGGCGGCCCGTGCTGGGTGACAGAGGCCACGTGTCTGTCCCCAGGCCACCAGGGCTCCCGCGCAGGGCCCCGGGTGCCGCAGCGCCCGACCAGCAAGCACGCCGAGTGACAGGATGTCTGGTGGTTACTCTTGATCTGGGGCTCTTCGTAGACAGGGTGTCATTTTCAAAACAAGACTTTTTTACTTTTAATTTTGCCAGTTGTTCCTTATAACCTGAGCAAACGAGAGGGGAAGTCGAGTGGCCACGCCGCAAATGGCTTTCTGCCCCTCGGCCGTTCCTCGGGCAGCTGGGCGGGGAAGGACACTTCCCCTCGGGGGGCTCATCGGGAGGCCGACCACAGGGCAAGGGCCCCCCAAAGGCCAGTCCTCCGTGTGGAAGCCCGGTGAGGTGACTGAAGAGCCGACCCAGAACCTCCCTATCCCTACGACAGGCCTGCGTTCCATACCCTGAGACGGAAACCGAGAAGAAGGAAGGGCTCGGTCCTGAGAGCTCTCTCCACGTCCCACGCGGTTCCTCTCGCAGGAGCCGCCGGGCACGGTGTGATGATTCCGGTCAAGCCACTTTCTGGGCTAAGCTCTGCGCCAGGAGATTCCCCTGGGCCCGAGGAGCCCTCCTTCCGCACCATCCCGGACTGCCTCCCACGGGAGAGGGCCTGATGCACGCCTGTTCTCACACTCAGGAACGAAGACCAATACCTGCTCTAACAACCGCGCTTCCAGGACAAGGAATGAAGCGTTAAGTAGACGAAAAAGAAAATCCAAGCAAGCCAGGAACCAATAACTGAAGGTCACACAGACCTCACGTCACAGGCACTGGCCTCACCCATCTTCCCTGGCAGGCACGAGCACCTGTGACAGGTCCCAGTGCACAGAGGGGGGGTCTCTATCCCTGGCCACAAGGACCAAAAGAACATTCCGGGCACTTCTAGGAGGGCCCTGCCGCAGACCCCGCAACTGGGGCACCACGCCTAAGCTAGTTCATCAGCAGACACTGTGCGCTGTCTCCCTGGGCTCGGGAGAAACGAGCACCAGTGCGGTACGGAGCGACAAACGCGAGCCAAACTCGAGACGACACACACACAGCGCTGGGGGGAGAGTGCTCCTGTGGAGCTGGGAAAGAGAGAAAATGTTCGTTTCTCTATTTCTCCCACTGAGAATGGAAGGCAGCGACCAGGAAGCCCGGCCAGGCAGAGGGCGGAGGATGACCCCAGTGTCAAGCAGGAACGGAGAGTTCACATAGGCCTGGGTGTGTGCTTGCTTCCACTCCCGCCCACCCACGGCTCCTGGAGCAAACAAATTCTTGGCTGAGCAGGTATGTGTGGGAGGCCTGATTTATTTTCCAACCAGTAGAGCTTTGCCCAGAATTAATCAGAAGATTTCAAGGTCATACATTCAAGTATGACGCCATAGCCTTACAAAAGAAGGAACTCCAGGATCGGTGGAGCAGGAGGGTGGGGAGTGCGAATGCGGCAAAGAAGGAATTACTCGTGTCACGTGATCTGGCTTCTTACCCACTCTTCGTGTATAGCTACTCTATATTCTCAGAAAATAGGAGAACTGGAAAAATGCAGAGCTGAAAGAAATAATAGCTGATCTTAACCTAATGCTTACTCCGCAGCAGGCCCAGTTCTAATGTTCTGTATGTATTAACTTACTTGACCCTCAGTAATCCTTTGAGGTGAGTACGGTTATCATTACAATCTGTATTTACAGATGCATACAGAGGTTAAATGACTTGCCCAAGGACCATGAGTCACCAAGAGCCGGGTTGTGCACTGTGCCGTACTCCCCCCTCTCTGTGTTCTGCTCTTCTGCCCCTCAAAAAGGCAAAATTTAACAAGACTCTTTCCCATTATGGTATAGCTAATTAACACCCCCTCCTGTACAGTTTTCTTTAGGCTACTTACCTGAGAGGAATATTATCGGAGCCAGTCCCCACCTCAAAGTACAGAGAGGACAGTACCAACCCTGCTTGCTTAGAAAGCCATATAGGCTGGAAAAGTCCCAAGGCTCAAACCACAATTCCCTTCACACACTGCCTGATTAGAAAGTAGCTCTAGGCAAAGCTTTGATCCCTGTTAAAATGTCAAAGTTCTGGGATGTGCACACTTTAGGCTGTTATCAGTTTGTGGGAAAAGTTGC
This sequence comes from Ailurus styani, assembly GCA_002007465.1. Taxonomy (NCBI): domain Eukaryota; kingdom Metazoa; phylum Chordata; class Mammalia; order Carnivora; family Ailuridae; genus Ailurus; species Ailurus styani. Next base: position 1,550,393 of record LNAC01000049.1, on the reverse strand, counting down.
ACTGTTATCTTTTTAAGTGGAGTTCAGTGATAAGCAGGAAGGTGGTTTCCAGGCGTCCAAGTCCCTGGACCAGTGCTGACTGGTTCACTGCCCAGGGCCTAGTTCCCTCCAGGACCTGAACAGAAAGGTGCTCAGTACACCAGCGTGGGGGAGTAAATGGATGAATGAATGGCTATCATTGGTTCAGAGGCCAGGTGTTGGGCAAATGTATGGGGCGGGTAGGTATTAAAGGGGCAGCCAAGTTGAGCAGAGTATCACTGGGAAGGTCTAAATATGAACGAGTGAATCACCGTCTGACAGTAATAACTTTCCAGGAAACCTCAGGCATGTTTAAATCTACAAAAATGATCCTTTTTAGAACTTACTATGAACGGATTCCATTTTTAAATGCATAAAGAGCTGATTTACTAGTGAAGAAGGTTATCTGTTTAAGAGAATAGTGATACCTATACTATTTTTGCCTGAAGTTACCCTCTCCAAAAAGGTGAAGTGCCCTAGAGTATCATTTCTCCTCCCTAATAATTCTCATATCCGAGACCTAAATACCCTCGAAGGCCTCCTCAAATGTCCTCTCTTCCAGGAAGCCTTCCCTAATTTTCTGGCCAGAAGAGGTCCCTTCCCCATGTGTACTCAACAGTACTTTGTTCTTTGTGTACACAAACTCACCTTCTCAACTGGACTATTTTTCTCGTCTGCGACAACCTAGCTGTCCCCAACTTTTTCTCTGTCTTCCGCAAGAAACCAAACATTTTTCCTAACACAGATCAGTCGATATTAGGCGAATATTTCTAAAAAGAGCATTTCTGTGGAAGTGTTCCACAGATACCACCATCTGTCACTCCTGTTTGAACGGATTTTAGGTATTTTTAAAAAGCTGTAGTTGTTTTAAATGACACAGAAATGGTTGACACACACCAAAACGGCCAGATACACAGGTCATGCCTAACGGCCGCGTCTAAAAAACCTACACGGCCCCCACAACAGGCCCTGGGCCGCCCGTCTGTGCCCGCGTGGACTTATTGGAAGTGTGACACGAGTAGGGAAGTCGCAGCCCCGCCGCGGTCTGCTGTGCACGCTCCCGTGCAGTCGTCCGAGGAGCACGCCGGTACTACCACACCCAGAGCGGCCTCCGTGACCCGCGGGGCGGGGCTCCGGGGGCATCCGTGAGGCCTTGCTTTCACCACAGTCAATAAGTCCTCTGTGATAATATCCTACTTGAGAGAGGGTAAATATTTATTCTCAGAATTAGAGGTTTCCTGTATGACTTCAGATTTATGATAAGGAATGTGCGCAATTGTTTCCATAGGTTTCGGTACAGGGTCAGGGCTCTGAGACAAATATTCCCTACCTCAGGCTGGTGGAAGTGAAAAGCATCCTGGGATTCTAAGGCAAGTTATTTAAAAACAAAACACACACACACACATACACACACACACAAACCCTGTTCTAATTTGTGAGTAATTACCTGTTAAGAGCAGATTTCTTAAATATTATGCATTTAAAGCAAAGGATACAATTTTATTAAACGCAGAGGCTGATGTGAATACAGCTATTACACAGTTACTATCAACACTGGATTTAAATGTTTCTTTTTTTCATTAACAGCCTCTTAAGCAAAAAATTATTCGCGTAGAGGCGCCTGATTGGCTTACACGTTGGTTAAATGACTGCCTTCGGCTCAGGTCATGATCCCGGAGTCCCAGGTTCGAATCCCACATTGGGCTCTCTGCTTGGCAGGGAGTCTGCTTCTCCTTCTGACCCTTCCTTCCCCCTCTCATGCTCTCTCTCTCTCATACTCTCTCTCTTACTCTCTCTCTCAAATAAAATTAAATTTAAAAAAATTATACGTGTTGACTTCAAAAAATTTATACTAGTCCTATGTCACTTTATCTGTTTTACAGGGTGGAGTTTCATATAAAATTTTATTTGAGCAGGGGATTCCCTGCCCCCACCCAAATCTGGAAACTTCTGTCAGTGTTTCTCCAACACCAGTCTGTGGAATGGCTGTGGTAGACCTGGACAAACTTTTTTAACATACAGATTCCTGGGACCTTTTCTCAGTAATTCTCTTCTAATAGATATGGAATAGAGATGAGAATCCGGTCTAAGGGGGAAGAAAAAAAAAAAAGAAGAAGAAGAGGAAACTACTGATCTAATCAACATAACACCATCTTCACAGAATTCTCGGTCAAATGCTTTAGTAAAATCAAGACAAAATATGTCAACAACATACCCTTAATATGCAGACTCCTTCAAAACAGGAAATAAAGTCAGTGTAGTATTTGTCCTTTAGTGAAGTGCTAGACCTACTAATACCACATGATTTTCTAAAGGTTGATAAATCATCTCTTTGACTCTATGTTTCACGGGGGAATAGAAAGTCAAAGCATCTGATTAAGCTTCTGGATTCTTCTGCTTTATTTAAAATTTGGACAAAGGTGGTTTTCCTTCTCTATCGGACCCTTTTCAAATTCGCCGTGATTCTTCAAAGGTAGTCAACACCGGGGCCTTCTGAGGTTCTCTGCGATCTCCTTCAGCAGACTAGATCTAGGCAGAGAGCCGCCAATTTCTCACAGGAGTCACTGGATGTCTCCCTGCACTGAGCTACACTGGCCAGGGGACCGCTGCAGCTCTGTCCTCTTTACAGGGTCCAAGTTGTTCCTCTTGCTGACAAAGACGGGCAGTAAGAGAGCGGCAATGCACAATCACAGACTGTTCAGTGCCACTACCCTGCACCGATGTTTTCAGAGAAGGGAAACACATTTAACTAACACACACAAGCTCAAAGGGTCACCAGCAATGGGAGAACCCAGCAAGCATGTTTCCAGGGTTTAGGAACCAAACATCTCTGTTCACCTGCAGATTCTCCCACCCCGGGCTGCAGGCTCTTGGGTCAAAACCACCCCCCAACCACAGGCCATAATTTCCTTCCTTACATGTAAATGTGGGAAGAATACCATCTGGAGTTGTTATGTAAACTAAAGTTAATGGTCTTCTAGAACAGTATCTGGCTCCATGTAAACGCACAATCGTGTCAGCAGTAGTTGTAAACAGGTTTTTAGGTTGTTTGGGGGGAAAGCTGGTGTTTTATTTATTTATTATTATTATTACATTTTAAAAGTATTTTACTTATTTGACAGAGAGAGACACAGCAGAAGAGGGAACACAAGCAGGGGGAGTAGGGGAGGGAGAAGCAGGCTCCCCGCCTGCTGGAGGGGAAAGTGTTAGGGTCCATGAAGAGCAAAGCCCTGACCCATTTACACATCTGCTGGAGGTAAGACTTTAAACAAAGATGTGGGCACAGTTCTTGTGGAGACTGTAGTAAACACAAGGCTTGGGGAGTTCTGCAAAGAACCCTTTAGTGAGCTGGCCAGGGGGGAAGCAAAGCTACTAACGAGCCCCCCTTCTGAGGGATGTCAGCGGTCCCCGGCGGGTGTATGAGCAGTGGCAACCAGGAACGGATAAGAACCAGAAGTCCTTCTCTGCTTCTGGGAAGTGAGAGATCCCAGTAACAACCGAGAATGGATTTTCCACACGTCCTGAGAAGTGGGAACCTTCACCAAACATAATTCAATTTAGAAAAATGACTTAGATCAGGCTAGTAACAAATGAGCTAGGATGCAAATCCAAGCTTGTCTGATTCCAGAGCCCTCATTCTTGTTACCCACACTGCCTTTGTTCAAAGCAGGAGTTCCACTGGTAGTATCTTCCAAGGTGAAGGTTGCTACATAATTTTCCAATTAAAAATATTTTTTAACTGGAAAACAAAATTTTTGGTAGGACTATTTTGGATGGACTACATCTGTGAGGTTGCACTGCTTCCCTCTGTAAAGAGGAAGGTCAGAAGAAAGAACATACTGTGAAAACTGCACCCAAAAATGTAGGTTGGACTTTGGCATCTCCAAAGAGATGTTTAAGCCTAGTGTAAGAAAGAGAGTTCTGGAGAAATGCAGGCACCAGAGTAAGGGATGATGGCCATACCTCTAGGTTCGCTGGTTCAGAGGAAGTCTTGGGAGTGTTGGTGAACAACACTTTGATGCCATTTCTACCAGCTAGTACTTGACAAAAGCTGGCAGACCACACTGTTTGGCCCTCCATCTACGTTGGCATTGAAGAAGAATCTGATACAAGCAGAAGTCTTGTTGATAGCCAGATATGAGGGTTTTGATAAGAAATCCCTGAGGGACTAATCAATTCAACTTAAACCAAAGAACTTTGTTTTCCAGTTATAGCCATTAACTAAGGCCAGATTCATATAAACGACTTAGTGCCATATACCACAGGAAATAAAACTGAGCCTTGAACAGCCTGGGGGTTAACCATTCCCCCCACCTCGAACAGTCAAAAATCCATCTAGAACAGTATATAACTTCTGACTCTCCCACAACTTAACTACTAACAGCCTACTACTGACCAGGAGCCTTACTGACAATAGAAACACCTGGCAATTAACACATATTTTGTAGATTATATGTATTACATACTATATTCTTACCATAAAGCTAGCTACAGAAAAGAAAATGTTATTAGGAAAGTCACAGAGGAGAGTGGGCACCTGGCTGGCTCAGTCGGAAGAGTGTGTGACTCCTGATCTTGGGACGTGAGTTCAGCCCCCACGTTGGGCAGAGAGGTTACTTAAAAATAAAACCTTTTTTAAAAAAAGAAAGGAAATCATAAGGATGAGAAAATACACTTTCAGTACTGTACTGTATTTATCAGGAAAAAAAAACCCATGCATAAGTGGACCTGCAAAGTTCAAACCTACGCTGTTCCAGGGCCAACTGTAGTTTTAAATTTTTTAGGGGGTTTTTGGTTTTTTTTTTTTAAGAACTTTTATTTATTTATTTGACACAGAGAGAGAGTGCGTACAAGCAGGTAGAGTAGCAGGGAGAGGGAGAGGGACAGGGAGAAGCAGGCTCCCTGGTGAGCAAGGAGCCAGATGTGGGGCTCGACCCCAGGACCCTTGGATCATGATCTGAGCCAAAGGCAGCTGCCTAACCAACGGGGCCACCCAGGCACCCTGTAGTTTTAAATTAATATCTATTTCCTAGTTGTGAAATACATAGCTTGAGCGTGTGAGAAAAGATGCTAAAAGGACTTCTGTTTGTCCTGCCAGAGGTCAATGACAGAAATAAAAAGTCACATACCACTGCGTGTGGGAATGAAGTGGGTTTACCTTAGAGGCTTGGCCAGGATAGGAACCTCAGAAGGGTTTGGTCTACTAAAGCCTTGTTGGCAGACCAGCACTCTCGAATCACTCGGAAGCTCGTCAGACATGAACACCCAGAGCTACCGAATCAGAATCTGTATTTTATCAAGCTCCCCAAGGTTTGCCTGCACATGGAAGTTTGAGAAGTACTAGATTTTAAGTATCTAACTTTCAGAAATGCTATCATTTGGTACAATCAGCTTTCTATTCTGGAACTGTAACCAGACCTTTCTCATAATCTGCCAGGTCTTTCTCATAAATTAAAATGTTCCTCAGAGGGGCGCCCGGTGGCCCAGTTGGTTGAGCCCGACTCTTGGATCCATCTTAGGTTGTGATCTCAGGGTCATGAGATCAAAACCTGCATCGGCTCCATGCTCAGTGCGGGGTCTGCTTGAGATTCTCTCTCCCCCTACCCCTCTTTTTTTTTTTAAGATTTTTTATTTATTTATTTATTGGACACAGAGAGAGAGATCAGATCACAAGCAGGCAGAGAGGCAGGCAGAGAGAGAGGAGGAAGCAGGCTCCCCGCTGAGCAGGGAGCCCGATGCGGGCCTCGATCCCAGGACCCTGAGATCATGACCTGAGCCGAAGGCAGAGGCTTTAACCCACTGAGCCACCCAGGCGCCCTCCCCCTGCCCCTCTTGCTCATGTTCTCTCTCTCTAAAATAAATACATAAAACTTTTTAAAAATTATTTTAAAAATGTCCCTCAGATGTTTCAAAGGCAGAGAAAGGCTCTATCACTCTCTTTGGAAAAATGACCTGACATTCATCAATCTTTAAGACTGACTCCAGATGAGCTATGTCACACTGAATGTTTTCCTTGATATATTTTAATACCATAGATGCTTTGTTTTTAATTTTTGATTTGATTATCCTGAAATGACAGCAATTCCTAGAACTTCAAAAAAGTCCTAAACTTAAAAAAAAAAATTAAAAATTCCTCTTCCCCTCTTACCACCCTTTCTACATCTATTACCAATAAGTAATGGTATATTATAATGAATTCTTAAAATATATTAATGGGGAGTTTTAGATGAAAACAATTTGCAAAAGAGAAACATTTATAACAAAATCTCATCCTCTGCTCAACTGCCTTAGACTCTTCCAATTCATCTCTTGTTTAGTTTAGATTTCTAAATCTGAGCTTCTGAGAGCAAAGGGCAAACTTCATTCTCACTGATGTCCCATTACCCAGAGTGCCTATAAGGGGAAGGACACTTATGGTTCACCATTCAGGTAAAACTTATAAATATATAGACAATTTGTAAAAAAAAAAATCATATCCAAAGAAAAGCAGGAAAAAAAACAGAATTACAGGAAAATTCTGTACTTCCAAATTTAAAACAAATTTTAAGTTATGTTTGGGTGTGTGCATTGATGGGGGAGACCACAAAAAATAGCTGAATCACCAAAATAAATAAATACATAAATAAGTAAATAAGCAAAGATTACCAAGAGGGGATAATCTAAATGCAAATTAACCTTGAAAAGAGATGAGTTGTGAACTATCCTGAATTGAAAACTTAAATCAGGGGCGCCTGAGTGGCTCAGTCGTTAAGCATCTGCCTTCAGCTTAAGTCATGATCCCAGGGTCCTGGGATCGACCCCTGCATTGGGCTCCCTGCTCAGGGGGGTGTCTGCTTCTCCCTCTCCCACTCCCCCTGCTGGTGTTCCCTCTCTCGCTGTGTCTCTGTCAAATAAATAAATAAAATCTTAAAAAAAAAAAAAAGAAAACTTAAATCACTCATTTCAAAAAGTATTAAATGAGCTACTCCTATCTGCTAGTGTAGCATGTTAGCAGCCCCCAATGGAACATGACTTCTGGAATTCACATCCTGTGCCGTGCCCTCCCATACCAACTCTGGGCTGGACTAAAGGGATGTTAGCAAGCATGAGGCAAGCAGAAACTTTATAAGTATTTGCACTACAGGGCTTGTCCTCTCAAATAGCTATTGAATGCAGCTATCATATATAGAAGACCAAGCAAACCAGGTAGAAAAAGAGATCAAAACCTCCCAAATGACCAGATGAAGCTGGTGGACACAAGTGAACCTGTCTTGGATATTCTAGCACCAGCCACCATCTTGCCACAACCACTGTAGGTCATCAGAGAGACCAGCAGAAGAATCACCCCACTGAGCCCCAGCCAACTCACAGAGGCATGAGCAAATAAAACAATCGTGTTAATCCAGTTAGTTTGGGGTTAGTTATATAATAACAGATAACTCAAAGAATTAGGAACTATATGTGGTTTAGAATATAAGAGTCTTATGAAAGAAATCTAGGGTGATTTTTTTCATTCTGTTTCTGACTGACAAAAGATAAGCTCATACTGAAGAGAATATAAGTTTAAATGGGTAAGTATCTGGAGGTGTCTCCTTCAAAGGATTAAAGAAAATTAATCTTTTCTCTATAAATATAGATGTGGAGCTGAAATATCGTGAATGCAAAAGCAACCAAAAGAATAATTTGGAACTCAAAGACCCTAAAGTCAGTTTTAAATACCAAAGCACTGGTAGAAGCTGGAACACAGCACAATCAGGGAAACAAGCCTAGGGCTGAAGCAGAGGTTGGACAACTGCTTAAATCTGGAAAATTGTACTCATGTTTCTATTCTAGATCTTCTGCAACTAGAAAAAAGGAAGAGATGGGGAGGAGGGAGGAAGAGAGATACTACAAAAAACTCAACGTGGGCGCCTGGGTGGCTCAGTGGGTTAAGCCTCTGCCTTCGGCTCAGGTCATGATTCCAGGGTCCTGGGATCAAGGCCCACATCGGGCTCTCTGCTCAGCAGGGAGCCTGCTTCCCCCTCTCTCTCTCTGCCTGCCTCTCTGCCTACTTGTGATCTCTCTTTCTGTCAAATAAATAAATAAAATTATTAAAAAAAAACTCAATGTGTTTATCGAGGAATTCCAAAAGAGAGGAAATACAAATTAAGTGGTCTAAGCAGAGTGATTATAAGCTATTTGAAACAATGATGTTTTTCACATTGCTAAAGCACTTTGTATCTATCATCTTTTACCAAATTCACAATAACTTCCAAGGCAGAGATTCTTAATTTGGAGGAAGGGAGTTGAAAGACTCCTCTGAGAATCCAAGAAAAAGGGCAAGGGCCCCAGAAATATGTAACTACATATGTGGTTTTAAGGAAAACCAGGTTACAAATCTATGTTCTCTAGTGAAATAGGTATCATTAGCCTAATTTCACTGATGAGTAAACACAAGTATTCAAAAACTTGAGTTACCTAAGATCCTACAGCAGGTGACTGATAGGACCAGCAATAAAACCCCAGAGTTTATACCACTAGGCTCTTGTTTCTGACATCGTTTTACAACCAGAACAGGATTGCTGAGCCTGAGGAAAAATAAATTCTTTCCAATTTCCAATTTAAACAGTACAAGAAATGGCGAGGCAACTGGAGATGGGGGAAAGACGGTGAACAGCCAGGACAGACCAGCCCTTTCCTGGCTATGGGATCAGTCATGGGGTCAGTGGAACCTTACTCCTGTAAGATACACCAGGCACCCCCCCGCCGGTATCACAGAAGTGCCTGTCCTCCAAAGCAGTTTCTGCTACGTGTATTTCTAGACAGCAGTGTGTCACTGGTTTTCTAGCTCTAGAGCGCGTGGGTTTAGATCCTCTCGTGTCCCCACTGGAGAGCAGGACCCTCTCCGGCTCCTGCAGGCTCTCCTCGCAGCGGCAGGGCCCAGCTGGTGCCAGGGGAGGCAGAGGGCGGGAACCCCACGCAACCGTGCTCAGACCGGGCCTGAAAGTTTTCCGAGGAGACTCTGCAGTCCCGGCACCCTTACGTAAGGACTCTAATATATTACCGTTTGTAATATATTACTTTTACTGGCTCTCCTCGTTGTGAAGAGTTTTAACCTCTGAGGGGAGCGCGTAAACCTGATTCCATTACTAAATGGACTCAGCTGTCTGGGCGGCAGATCTCTGTGCCCACCACCGGGGGCGCTCACGTCAACTTTAGAGACTGGAGACTGCACACTAAGGTCCACACTTGAATCTGGGTGATACAATACCCAATAAGCATAACACATTGGTTTCTTTTTTGGGTGATCTAGAATTACATGCTTCTTTTATCCCTTACCTACACTTCAAAGCATTTAGAAAAATCCGTACACAGAAAGGACTAGGGAGCTATTCAGGATCATATGTGATTATGTCGCCATTAAGCTGAAAAGCCTCTTGCTGATGCATCTTTAGAGACAGTCCCCAAGTTAATTTCCCCCTTGTCCATACCCATGGGGAATTCACCCAATAGAGTACTATCAACTACCAAACTTAGAGTACTAAGTGAAGTTGCTACCGAACTATTCTACCACTTCCAATGTGCCTGGTGGCAACTACCATACTCGGACCAAAAACGGTAGCCCATGCAAACACATGGAGGCACTCTGGTGGATTTTGGAGAAAACGACTGGCGGATCAGTAGGTATTCACCTCCAATCTCAGTCTTGCACTGCAAAGTTCTACTGTACAACAATTATTTTTTAAAAGATAAATCTCTTGGGATGCCAGGGTGGCTCAGTTGGTTGAGCGGCTGCCTTCGACTCAGGCCATGATCTCAGGGTCCTGGGATCAAGTCCCAAATCGGGCTCCTTGCTCAGCAGGGAACCTGCTTCTCCCTCTGCCTCTGCCTGCTGCTCTCCCTGCTTGTGCTCTCTCTCTCTCTCTGACAAATAATAAATAAAATCTTTTAAAAAAAGAGAGAGATAAATCTCTTATTTATCTGCCTCTCTGGCCTCCAGTAACATTGATTCGAGCCCAACCCACAACTGCCACTTTTTGTATTAAAACTCTCCATAAACCAGATCCATTCTTTCTCTGGGACGAAGACAGGCACTCCCACAGCACTCCATCTGCACTGCCCCAACGGTACCACTGTTCTCCACCGTATAACCTTGTATGGCTTTATTTCTTCTTCATGCAACATGAGCATCAGACCTGTGTACTTTTTGCCTTCGAGTGCCTAGCATCTCGCACATGCATGCATAAAAACACCGTGTGTGTGTGTGTGTGTGTGTGTGTGTGTGTGTGTGTGTGAGAGAGAGAGAGAGAGAGAGAGAGAGAGACTGCTGCTTTTTATTTCTATAACATCTTGATCAAGTAATCATTCTGCAGATTAGGAAACTGAAATGCAGAGAGGCTAAGGCTTGGCCAAAATCACAGCCCTAGTCAATAGCAGAGCTGAGTTTCAAACCCAGGTCTGACTGATTCTAGGGGCCAAGGCATTGAAGAAGTTAATATGCAATACGTGTTCATAAATGATTTAGTGGGCAGCATTTCTGTTCAGGGCCTTGTACTGAGAACTACTGGGAATCGGGATGCTTTTAAGTTCAACAACTGTAAAGAACTGCAGTACAAAGTAGTAAGTGAGAAGGCCAAAAAGGAGCTTGCACAAATGCTAAGGATGTTCAGGGGAGCACGAACGAGGTCACGTGTTTTGGAGGCAGGTGGGCAAGTGAAGAGGGGTGGGAGAATTAAGATGATCACAAAGAAGAGGGTGCTGTGTCGCAACCTGGATTTACGCAAGCACTGGATGAGCGAGCGGTAACGGGACGTTAACGATGAAGCTGGGCCCACTCTGCCCTTCTTTGTAAAGCGTGAGAGTGGACTGACATGCACTGAGACTATATCCTTGGTAGCACAATTTCATACACCTGCTCTTTATGCTGTATCCATTCTGGAAAGATTCAGTAAATACTGACGGCAGAAAGGATAGGAAAAGGGTGAAAGGAATATGGGGTTCATTTGTAGTCTTCCTTAGAATGTTTAATTAGCTCACTCACGCATTCCACACGCAGTCTGGTTTTCCAGTGCATATTAATAAGCCCTACCCTGGTCATTCACAGCCTCTCATTAGGTTGTCCTCGGTCTGCACCCAAGCACGCCGTCACAGAAGCAGTCTTAACCCCCAAACTAAGTACGAAGGTATTTTAATCTATTTATCTGTACATTAAAGGGTTTCTGTTTGGAAAAAGCTTTATGTTTAAAAATAGGTAAAACTAACGAAAGGAAGCCCATCTACCTAAAAGGGAAAAGGGGAGCCATCCACACGCAAAACAAAATGATAGAAATATAAAGGCGAACTGTTACAATAAAATGTCAGATCCATTTCAAAAGGGAAACAAGTGCTCCTCGAATAAATAAACGCGTTAGCAGAGAAAATCAGCCAGCTGTATTATGCCCGAAGCAATGAAAACCTGTTTCCTCCTTTCCTTCTTGTCCTTTTGAAAAGACAATATGTCACAGTCAGACTTTTTTTTTTTATAACGCCATTCATTCTTGTGACAAATGTTTGCTAAGGTGCAGGGGGGTGGGGGGGAGAGGAGGAGGAAGGAGGACAGGAATAAAAAGGCGAAGAAAGCAGAAGAGAAGAAGCCGCAAGACGCCATCTGCTGACAAAAGGGAGGAAAGAAAGAGGAGGAGAAATCTGCGAGCCCCACTTCCAGACTAGCGCGTCTGAGGAAATGCACCACCATCGACTTGCCATTCATCTTCGCGAAACGGAAAATTTTATAGGAAAATAGGTGAAATAAGTTTTTTCACTTTTGCATATTTCACGTCCTGAAAAGTATTACTACTACGGAATCAAATGACGAAGACCACTACCATTCCCGAAGTGCGGAGAGAATTACACCCAAACTATTTTAAGCATCAGAGCAGTAACCGAAACATCCCGACGGTATTTCAGTTTACCCACGCACAACCAGCCAAGGCATGATTTCTTTGGCTAGAAGAAGTCACCGAAGTTTAAAACAAACCTGGGACAGGAGAAGACGATAGTCTACTAAAGGAGAATCGTTATCTATAAATAGGACGTGGGACATGACTCACCGCTGACTACGAGCCGGCCAAGCAACGTAACAAGCAGTCCCCAGTCTATGCGACGAAAAGGCATAAAAACTTATCAGAAGTAAAAACCCTCCGTGACTGAATGAAACCAAACTAAATGATAAAGCTCGGAGCCGAGAAGAAAGGCAGGAGAAAGGGGAAAGAGGGGTTTCCCTGCATGCACATCTTTAAGGAGTTAATGCACTGGTTTTTTTCTCTTTTTTCCATGAATCCAACCATAACCCACACGTACACGCATGCACACGCACATGCATACATACACGCATGTACACGCACACGCACAGCTGTTTCCATTTCTAACACATCCATCTTTCCACTTGAGTTAAGACATCTCTGCTTTGCAGGCAGCTTCTACTAACCCGGTATACAGCACTTCTCAGCATTTAAGAACCCTTTGTGGACGCAGCACGTGAGGGCCAGCTGTGCGGCAGGGGACAGAGGGCACGAGTGGACACCACCGCGGTTTTAGAGCTGAGTGTGCTGTGTGGAAGTTCTCATTCCACACCACTTGGGGCTCGTTACTTCACACCCTAGTATCAGCATTTAACCTACTCTTAACCCACAACACAATGTTTTCATTGATTTATTTTGTCTATAGACTGAGTGTTTTGCATGAAACAGAATTTAAGAAAGGTTGATATCTTGTTACCAAACTATGTTTTGTTTTTTATTGTGGCCTTAGACTCTTGGTGAGCAATAGCTATAGAAGAACGCAAGTAAAGTGGACAGAGAGCCATATTACAGAGAACACATCATACCTTTTTAGGTCATGTTGTGGTAACTGTGCTACTCCTTCAAGCAATTATGTCAATTTCTAACTGGACTTCATGTTGTGTTACCACAAATGAATGTCAGCTTAAGGACTGAAAATCACTTACATTTTTCCTGTTGAAATTATTGAATTATTGACAACTTTGAAGAATTTGTTCTACAAAGATTTTTCAGAACAAAGAATCCATATAAAGCTAGGGCTTTATAATTTTTTTTTAATTGTAAAGTTATTTGTTTTTTAATTTAAATGGCTTATAAAACATCCTGGAGGGAAAAAAGAAACGTGGATAGACCCTAATACATTTTCAGAGAAGAAAAATGCACCCGGGGCTTGGTGATCGATGCAGTTAAAGGCACCCAAATCCACTAACGGGCTCTTGTGGAGAACCACAAAGGGTTAGGGGCACGGAACCAGCTGCATTAGTCTCCAGAAAAACTCCCTCCTTAAGAGAGCACGCATGGGGGGTGGGGGGACTTGGGTGGCTCAGTTAAAGTCTCTGCCTTCGGCTCAGGCCATGATCTCAGGGTCCTGGGATCCAGCCTTGCATCGGGCTCCCTGCTCTGCAAGGAGCCTGCTTCCTCCTCTCTCTGCCTGCCTCTCAGCCTACTTGTGATCTCTCTCTCTCTTTCAAATAAATAAATAAATAAATAAATAAATAAATAAATAAATAAATAAACAAACAAATCTTTTTTAAAAAAGAGAGAGAGAGAGCACATGGTGTAGTGCAGAGAGGCCTGGAACAGTGGTCAGAAAAGTATGGCTCTCATTCCCAGTCCTACCGCTAGCAACCCGGAATCTTCATCCCTGAGTCTCCACGCTTCGTCATCCACAAAAGGAGAGACCCGGTGCTCTCTCTGAGTCCCTCCTGCCCTGTTACCATCAGCCTCACCAGCTAAGAAAACACACACACACACAAAACACCTATCTCCTAACTGAGATTCCAGACAGTGTTATTATAACTTAGGATTGCTGAATCATGCATTAACAAGAAAAAATGGGCTCTGCTCAGACTACTATCCTGAATTTAGTGGTATCTTCGCATACTTATCTCTACACCAAGAGAAGTTAAAGGGTGGGGTCTTCTTGAACTTGTCTCTTTATGCACATGTTGCACAGTCTCTCTGGAAGGAAAAAGGCTAGACGTGGGGGATCTGCTCACATTAAGCCCATCTATACATCCTCAGTCCTAAGTTACTCACCCAGAATGGCTTCTTGCATTGGAATCCACTCTTAATTCCAATTCTTACTGGTTTCTGACCCACATGGAGTTTTGCCCTTCATCATTTACACTCAACCCAGTTTTTACTGAATGACTGTGCCTCCCCCCTCACCCCCGGAGCCCCTTCTGCTTAGGGATCAATCCAACCCAACCTCAGGACCTCTTCAGGGAGCACACAGGCTGTACGTGGTGTGTGAACGGCATTCCCACAGATACCCAAATCTCCCGATTTCAAAGGCCACCACTTGATATTTCAAAAATCAACAAGTATTTCTTGAGTCTTTGCTCTGTGCATTGCACAGAGGCCTAGCATGTATGTGCAGAGTTTGAATATCATTTGATTTCCCTACACAGACTCAGTGCATGCTATACACCAAAAGGCTTCAGTTAACAAATTACAATGTACCAGCTGCCATGAGAAGCCGATCTGAAGTCTGGGGACTTTTCCAGGTAAGGGGATAAAAGAAGCAGGTTTGCACAGGACAGACAGGCAACCTTCCCACCCCTACCGTCCACCCTATTTCAAGGCATATGTTGGATTTGGGGAGGTAAAGAGATTCTCTGCATGGCAATGAGGATCCTGAATCTTGTTCCATCAAGTACCATCCTGCCTCCTCCTCGCACTGAGGGGCCACTACCATCAGGCAGTTGCCCATTATACTTGTATGTCATGCCCCTGGCAAATCATTTGCTCTCTAAAATCATTCAGAATCTTCCATCCCTAAGTCGCAACTGCCTTATCTGTAAAAGGGAGAGAAAGGATACCTACCTGCCAGACTTGTTATGGAGATTAAGTGAGAATATGTAGAATACACATATGCAGTGGGGTTTTCTACCTTGTTCCCTAAAAGGGTCTGCTAGAGGACAAAACCAGGAACACAGGCCAAAGTCACCATATGGCAGATGTCCACTCAATACAAGAAAGAACCTAACTGCTCTAATAATTAGAGCAATCCAAAGACAGAGGAACAGTTAGGTACCAAAGTTCAAGTAGAGGCTGTAAGGCCTACTCAGTCAAAATTATCTGGGGTGCCTGGGGGGGCTCAGCTGGTTAAGCATCTGCCTTTGGTTCAGGTCATGAGCTAGGGGTCCTGGGATTGAGCTCTGCACTGGGCTTCCTGCTCAGTGGGGAGCCAGCTTCTCCCTCTCTGTCTGCCCCTCCCTTCCTCCTCACCTAATGCGCATGCTCTCTCTCTCAAACAACTAAAAATCTTTAAGAAAAAAAAAATTAAAATGATCCTTCATTAACCTTCTCCCTTCTGAAGGAAGAATTACTCTAGTTTGACTAGGAGGAAACACTGTGGCTTAATTATTTTTCTCCGAATTTTAAGACTGTAGACAGTATTTCATAAAAACATGAGATGAATACTAAAAACTGAAGCCACAAAAATTGATGACAGGTGAAATCATGACACTTAATAAAACAAAAAAAGAACCTCTCCTAAGAGTCCAACTGCATACAGCAATTAATAAACAAGGGTCTACTAATTTCACCATGGAAGGAAGAAAAATCTAAATTAAAGCAAAATAATAATTTGGACCCTAATGATGTCAACACTCTTGGCCTTGTAAAAAGCAAATTCAAAAATCCTTCTTTCCAAACCCTTAACTTCATGAAAACCAGACAAGTGGCATCTCTGGCAGGTAATGAGCACTGCCTGATGGGCTCAAGACAGCTGCCAATCTATGAAGTATGATGACGGCTGCAATATGGTCTGTTCAGTTAATCTGGTCACTGCTTAGGAGCGTCCCCTCCCCACCCCAGCCAGAAGTAATGCAACTGCTGCATTCTCTCACAAAAGGAGCTTATTTCAAGTCATTCTTAGCCACAGAAATAATTTTTTTTTTATTTTGGGGTTTCCCCTGTGGAACACTTTTTATTGAGTAGCATCTATGTCTCCCTGGGCACTCCCTCTTCTCTCATTTTTGTACCAATCCCCAATGGTGGCAGGAAATCAAACATCAGTTCTATTGCTCTTACCCATCCCAAGTGGGAGGAAGCACTAGAAACAAAATATTGAAAGTAAGGAACTAACTCAAGTAATTTTCACTAGGAACTGAGGAATGATGGCACATGAAGAGACCTTGGCCCCTCACTTACTAGCTGTGTGGACTCTGGCAAATGACTTCACCTTTCTAATTCTTAGCTTTCTCAACCAGCAGGTGAAGAGCCACAATTAGATGACCTAACGGGCTATGCAAGCAGGAAAGTTTTGCTGCTCTGAACTATACACAAGCAGAGACTCATTACAATGTGGCCTGCCAAATAAGAGCAAACAGGATGCAAAGAAAAGTCCCACATTGCTAGATGCAAATCTTACATCTTCTCAGGAATCCAACCTATTCACACAGCAACCTCCAATGCCATTATTAACAACTTATTGAAAGAATCATGAAGTAGTTTCCATAAGATGTCAAATTAAAAAAAA
>LNAC01000049.1:1503929-1533787 GCA_002007465.1 Ailurus styani | reverse complement strand
GTTTTTTTTTTTTTTTTTTTTTTTTAGATTTTATTTATTTGAGAGACTGGACACGTGAAACCACTGGCGGGGGAGGAGCAGAGGGAGAGGCAGAAGCAGGCTCCCCGCTGAGCAGGGAGCTGGACATGGACTCAATCCTGGCACCCTGACATCATGACCTGAACTGAAGGCAGACACTTAACCCAATGAGCCACCCAGGCGCCCCTCACCTTAGACTTTTAAAATGCCAAAAGGGCATTGTGTATTTCCAAGACAGGTATTAGAACACAGCACTTTCCCAAACCTGTTTGCCATAGAATTCTTTTTTATACAGAGAATCCTGCAGATCCAGTGTTCTCAGGAACACACTCAAGAGACTGCTGTTCTAACCAATTAAGGGTCCACTGTGAGATTATAAAAATGAATGGACTTGAAGCATCGCCCAGGGCACCACCAGGAGCCCTGGCAGCGGCTCAAGATCCCCTGCTCGATTACGAGTTCTGCTGCCAACTAGTTGTTTGCACTGGACCCAGTTCACCAGCCTCCCCAGACCTGCTGGGTCCCACCTGTGCTCCGGCCATCAGCTGCCAGTCTGCCTGCTCCACCCCAGCCCGAAGCAGCGTGGCACACGGCCACTCACGTCTCTGTTCGCCTGTCTAAATTTCACAGAAATGCTGGCTGCCGAGGCTGTCCCATGTGACAATCCAAATAACTCATACTCTTCATTCCACTGTCATCCTAACTTCTCCATCATCATGTAACAGATATGGGGGGGGTGTTCTGGAGTTGTGGCACAGTAAGGAGAATTCTAAAAAAAAATCCCAAATTTTCTTGAAATATCCTTCAATGTAGATAGAACTAAAGAAAATGAACCACACAGTCCCTCTTCGAGCTATCCTCTTTTCACAGAAGTGTCCTAATTAGCAGATGACAATTAAGTAAACACTGGAAATGAGAGGAACAACACAGCTTTCTTTGAAATTTGAAAAAAAAAGTTTTCCTGATAAGTATTATTGACTGAAAAACAGTTAACATGTTTGCTACTTTCAAAAAGCCACAAATGAATTTCTCTGAAAAACCCAACGTCTTTTTGAAAAAAATCCACAAAACTGGGGCTCTGCCAAAGCATGAATGTTACAAAACCATGTGCCACGTGGCCTTTACGTTTCACGTTAATTACTAACGCAAGAATTAAGCTCCCGGTGATTTGAAGTCAGAAAGATCTGACGTGGATTCAAATGCTGGCTCTGGTACTTGGGCAAGTTCCTTCATTTTTATTCAACCTCCTAACCCATTAAATAGGAACATGAATACCTCGTTCACAGGAGGGTTAAGAGTTTAAATAAAATTGAACTTGCCTAGCAGGTTAAGGACCTACAATAGTTAGATTTAGGTTTGGTTGGAAGTGTCTGGAAGCCCAAAGTATCTGTGGTCTAAACAAGAGAAGTTTTTTTCTTTCTCAGGTGAACGTCCAGGAAGTCGAGTGTGGCACTTTACACACACTGTTGCTCTACCACAAGTGATGCCAACTTCATGGTGCACAATGGCGGCAACCAATTTCCAGGCAGAATGGGAAAGGCATAAATAAAGAGAGGGCAGGGGGGACACATACTGTCCCATAAGGAAGGTTCTAGAAACAGCCGTGTGATGAGGTACCTCCCATTAACCAGAATTTAGTCATATGGCCACAAAGCTACCAGCTATGAAGTAGGGCTGCAGTGACTCTGAAAGATGGGTGTCATGGACACTGAGAGGACAAGCCACAGGTTCCGCCACAAAACCCAGCAACGGCAGCAGCGGCTCACCTCTGGTATCAAATGGCCTTGTTGTTCGGCAGGAGTGACGCCCAGCCTGCACACAGCGGTAAAGCCACACCAGTATGTGAATACTGTACACGCAGTGTGTGAATTCCTATGCTGGGCTGGTTGTTCAATATTCTGAAAATTATCCTTGCCTTTGGAAAGTCACTGCCTTCAACATCCACAACAAACAAGATCTCCTTTGTTATGCATGCGGTTTAGGGCACAATTCTTCCCTACCTGGTTTTCCCTTAGTTTTCTCTCCTGAAAAAGTACAAATCCCACCATTTGCTTTAATAGAAAAAGATCAATTGTGCTGAAGTCCAGGTTTCTGTAACACTTCCCTTTGGCTCTTCTCCATGCTTGATGTCATGGTCTCCTGGAAGCTGGGACACACAGACGTGATGTGGAAGGAAGCAGCTCTGTCCCCACTGCCCACCCCTCCCCTCCCCACTGCTGGACCTTCCCACTCCTTGGTCCCTGATAGCGGTCGGACATAAGCAAAGGGAAGGGGAGGAGACGGGGCAGTGCGGGCTTCCAAGTCCATATTCGGTGCACACATGACTTTTACGTGAGCAGTATGGGCCGAATAAAGCTGTGGTACATCACTGTTCAAATTAAACTCAATTAACACCAGTATTCATCTTCTCAAAAGACTGGTGCTGAAGCAGAGTGCCCCAGACCTACAACAATTTCCTTTCAATCTCCTCTTTCTGGGATAATTATTTCCAAGAGTTTAAATCAGCTTTCCTAAGCTGCGTTCCACGAGTGTTAAGAATGGTGACATGAAAAAAATAAAAAAACCCTCAGTACTAGGAGTTATTTTTTCTCCTAAAATGTACTAAATTCGAGGTACCAAGACAGTTGCATATAGCTTTAATTACTGCAAAATAACCAGCCTGTAAGAAATGGTCTGCCAAGCCTGGGACCTGGCGGGCCAGGAGGCCTCACGAGGTTTCATCTGACGGTCACAAGAGACGTCAGAGCAGCCCTCTGCTCCGAATGAAGGAAAGAATTCTTTCTGTCCTAAGTGACCCTTATTTCCTAAGCCATCTTTTCTTCATCCCGCACATTTTTAACGATATGTTTTATTTTGTCTTTCACTGTTTTATTTATTGAATTTTTTTTATTAAGTAACACAAGCACATAGTTACAAGGTACATAAAGAAAAGGGTACAGAGTGAAGAAGTCATTCTCTTATACCTCTGTCTCCCTCTTATGCTATCTCCATTCCCAGAGGGAATGTGTCCTGTGAATCCATCCAGATTACATATTTTCTGACATAAATGTCAACATAAATGCATCTATTTTTCACAAAAGGGTGCCTTTCCAATATTCTTTTCTTACTTTAAAAAGTTTTTCTTTTTTTCTTTATTTTATTTATTTAATTTTATTTACTTAATCTTTTCCATGATCCAAAATCACACTTTAAAAAGTTTAAACCTAATCTGTTGTCAGCACTCACTGTAAACTGATGTGTCTAAACACTTCCTATTCTTTTTATTTTTTTTACAATTTTATTTATCTATTTGAAAGAGAGAGAGCACAAGCAGGGGGAGAATAGAATATTCAGTTTAGAACAGAAAGTGCTGGGACACCTGGGTGGCTCAGTCGGTTCAGCATCTGCCTTCGGCTCAGCTCATAATCCCAGGGTCCTGGAATCAAGTCCCACATCGGGCTCCCTGCTCTGCGGGAGAGTCTGCTTCTCCCTCTCCTGCTGCTCCCCCTGCTTGTGCTCGGTCTCCCGCGCGCTCTCTCTGACAAATAAACTAAATCTTAAAAAATATTTAACAGTGCCATTTACTATATATATAGGTGCTATGTAACAGCGTGATATGCATCACCAATTATCAAAATAATGTTCTAACCTTGAAATGCTATTGGTACCAATTTTCTTTCCCACAATT
The DNA here is from genome assembly GCA_002007465.1 of Ailurus styani. Lineage (NCBI taxonomy): Eukaryota > Metazoa > Chordata > Mammalia > Carnivora > Ailuridae > Ailurus > Ailurus styani. The sequence goes on along the minus strand of LNAC01000049.1, from coordinate 1,530,102 downwards.
AACTTACTAGGGAACACGAACTCTCATCAGATAGCCAGAGGACACACATCTTCAAAGGGGAGGATCAGAATCTTGAGTGGGAAGGGCTTGGAGTGCAAGCAAGCTCTCCACTCACTCTCATAAATTCTGAGAGACCCTCCTGGACAGAGTCCCTCATTCCTCAACTGTCGGAAAATCACTGCAGGAATGAGACATGTATTTGAAGCACAGGGCTGTCCAACAGAACCTTCTGCAAAATGGCAATGCTGGAGATCCACACTGTGCACCAGCCACAGATGGCTAATGAACACCTGAAATGTGGACTAGTACAACTGAAGCACGAAATTTAAGTTCCCTTTAAATAACCACACATGCCTCATGGCTACCACTTTGGACAGTGCTGGTCAACTGAACAGTAAGCACACTAAACAGGAGAAGATTGCAATACCTGTTACAAAACAAGAGCAAGAGGAAATTGGGCATATGTGCGCGCACGTGTGTTCAGCACAGTAGACTAAACTCAAGCTACAGCTTCTGAATCGTCTTTCTTTACATATCCAAGGCTGATTGGACTATTTCCAAAAATAATTTATTTAGTTAAAGTTGGAACAAGCATTAAGGATGTGTTGCAATTACCTCTCAAATCTGGAATTAAAATACTTTTAATTTACCAAAACGCTACGTTTGATTATGCACCCTGTTTTAAATTTTTCTTGGCATGATGTTGCGTGTGGATCACACCAAATTAACAGTTTCTCTGTGAGGTGGAAAAAACAAATTGCAGAAGAGTATGTACAATATTATGCCAACTGCACAGATATATGTGTGTGTGCATATATCCACATATACACACACGCTTGTATATGAAGAGAATTCATCTAGACCAGTGCTGCTCGACAGCATCTTCTGTGATGATGGAAATGCCATCCGTTCTGTCCAACACAGGTGCAGCTAGTCACATGGCCCCCAAACACCTGAAATACGGCTGGTATGACTGAGGAATCGGATGGTTAATTGTATTTAATTTTAATTAATTTAGATTCAGATAGCCACACTGGCCAAATGGCTACCTCAGCAGATGGCACAGTCTAGGAGAATAAACCTCAAGCTGCTCAAAGGGCTACCTCAAAGGGGTTACGACTGGTGGGAGAAAAGTAAACTTTTACTTAAACTTTACACACCGCTGTAGTGTTTGAATTTAGTTAGCTTCATCCACCTGGCATGTAATTGCTCATTAAACAAATAAATAGGAAGGGAAGGTGTTTTAGCTTGGGCTGCAATAATAAAATACCACAGGCTGGGTGGCTTTAACAACAGAAACTTATTTCCCACGGTCCTGGAGGCATTAAGTTCAAGGTCAGGGTGGCAGGAGGCTGGGGTTCTGGTGCGCACGCTCTTCCTGTTTGCCCATGGTCGCCTTCGCACTGTGTCCGTGCGTGAGGGGAGGGGCGCGAGCTCCGGTCGCTCTTCCTCTTCTTACAAGGACACCAATCCCACCATGAGGACCCCACTTTTATGACCCTTAGATGCAAACCTCATCACCCCAAATGTCCACCTCCTAATACCATAACACTGGGAACTAGGTCGTGTCCCACAACTGATGTATCAGCAAATGATACCAACTCTACCATTGGTGTTACCAATCCAACCACCTCTTAAAAACCCCAGTACTACCAACCCAGCCTCACCCAGACCATACCACACTTCCACTCTTTGTCCCCTCCCCCAGACCCACGGCATCCCAAGTGACCTATTAAAACGAAAAGTCCTAGCACATCTGTCCCTGCTCAGAAAGGCTCCCCGAGCCACTGGGAATCAAATCCAAGTTGCCCACCACTTAGGCCTTACATGGACCAGCCCCTGGGACCTCTCCATCTTCATTTCCAAATGCTCTTGCCTTCACTGCCCACCCAGCTCCAGCAAAAACACTGCGGCCTGGGCACCTGAGGCTCAGTGGGTTAAAGCCTCTGCCTTCGGTTCAGGTCATGATCTCGGGGTCCTGGAATCCAGGCCCACATTGGGTTCTCTGCTCAGCAGGGAGCCTGCTTCCTCCTCTCTCTCTGCCTGCCTCTCTACCTACTTGTAATCTCTCTCCATCAAATAAATAAAATCTTTAAAAACAAAAACAAAAACACTACAGCCCACAGAGCTGCCCCTCTGCTGTGTCTCATGTTAGGTCTTTGAACTTGCAATCCCCAGGGCCTGGAAAGCTCTTCTTACTTCACTTAGTGCTAGAAGACTGAATGCTTGTGTTCCCCCAGGACTTCTCCACTGAACCCCTAGTTCCCAGTGGGAGAGTATGTGTAGATGGGGTGATTAAGCCGTGAGGGAGGAGGACCAGTGCCCTTCTAAGAGGGAGAAAGGCTCCCTCTCTCCCTCTGCCATGGGGGGACATGGCAAGATCTGGAGCCAGGAAGAGCGGGCTCACCAGTAACCCGACCCTGCCGGCACCCTGCTCTCACACGTCCAGGCTCCAGAACTGTGAGAAATAAATGTCTGTTGTGAGGCCACCCAGTTTATGGTATTTTGTTACAGTAGTCCCAACTAAGACGCTCCAGTCTCCAGTGAAATGTCATCTCCTCAGAAAGACCTGAGGACTTAGCTAAATGGACCGGCAGCATGTCCTGCCACCCCCACGTCTCCCCATCCCTGTATTCAGCTTTACTTTTCTTCACAGTGTTTATCAGCATCGGGCATTATATCACATTTCTCGGTTTCCCGGGTACCTCCCACACCAGAACAAAAGCTCAGAGTGGGCAGAGAGTGCGTGACCTCACCAAGATGGCGACCGAGGTTGTTCCTGACTTCACACCCTTCACCACCACAACTAACGTCTGTTCGAGAACAAGGCACCTCTGAGAGAATTCTAGAACACAGGGGTGAGGCTGAAGCATCCCCTGCACCTCAGAGACCAAGACAGACCGCATGAGAAGCGTAAGAGAAGCAGCTACGTGTTGACCACGCTGCCCCACCACCCCCAGGCCAGTGCCGCACTTGGAGAGGTCTCCCGTGGGCCACCAGGTCCTCCGGTGGGAAAGGACAACTCAGGAGGGACAAAGAGCAACCAGCATTGTGGGTCACTCTGTAGGAGCCCCCCACTCTAATCTCCCCCCACGGGGACTGCAGGGGAACGTGAGGGGCTCCTCACTGGGGATCTGACTCTGAGGGAGGACGGGGGAGGGGCTTACAACAACCAGCACGAGGATCTTGGCAGATGAAGTTCCCACCTGCAGTGCCCTACCAGTCATCCCAACCAGTGGGCTTTGCTCATCGGCAGAACCAGGCTGGGGGCGCACTCTGACCGGGGAACTTGGCAGGGGGCAGATCTGCCAGACTCGGATCCCCAAATGAGGAGTTTTTCCAGTGCTTGGTTGGCAGTAATGCTCAGAACACATTTATTGGATACATTAACTAAGCAGTTCTCACAGAACCATCTCTTAGAATAATCTGTGAACTGGCTGTGTGGAGGGAAGCGATGAAAACAAAAAGGGGTCACCGTGGGGGAGAGGGTAGGCACTACTATGATCAGAAGAGAGGACACTGAAGCTCCCCCCGGCCCCAAAGACCTGAAACCCTGACCCCGTCAGCACTCCAGGACCAGGCCGGACGGGAGCAGGTCCGGCTCCTCCCAGAGATGCCAGGTGCCAGTTTCCCGCTGACCGGAACGGATAGAAGTGGACCACGAATACTAACACAGTTAACTTCGGTGATCCGGTAAACGGTTCTTTTATACCCTCTGTGACAAATAACCCCATTTTTTCCTCTTTCAGCTGTAAGGCACTTAACATTTTAAACGTATGGTGAGTGTAGTTCGAATCTGGCTCTTAAGAAGGTAACAGATGGGCAAATAAGATATTTTTGTATAGAACATGTTACACATGAGAAGCCTAGTGATAACAAATGCACTAATAACTGAGTAACGGTGATGTAAATTCCAGGCAATTCCACAGAAACAACCCAAGAATAAAAACACTGCAACCAAGGACTTCCAGCCAGTTAGAGTTCGCCAGCTCCTCACTAATATTCAGTATGTCAAGAGACTACAATGAAATTCTACTGTTTGTCATCAGTCCTTGGAGACAGGCGAGGCAGGAGCCCGGATTCACAGTGGCGAAGAGCATGAGCTTTGCAGCTCAAATGCGGGGCTGTATTTCCCACTGGGTGACTTGGTTAAGCGTTAAGTGACCCTGACCAAATGACTACACTTCTCAGAGCCTCCGTGTTCTGCTCTATAAAACAAGGACTGAAAAAACAAAAACGACAACAACAACAACAAAAACAAAAACAAGGACCAAAAAATCAGCAACCTTACAGGATGTTTTTAGGATTACATGAAGGGATGTAAATAAAATACTCAGCACAGACTTCAACAGTCTTTATTACAATATACTGGAATTCTGCACTTCAAGGTTTCTCTCTTACAATCACCAGGAGGGCAGCACTGTCATTCTTCTAATGTCTGCATCCTCCCCAACTGCCCAGCTCTGGAACCAGATACTTAATAGATCAATGCACTGTCTACTAAATGTATTTTTTTTAAAGATTTTATTTATTTATTTGACACACACAGAGAGAGAGGGAGAGAGCACAAGCAGGGGGAGCGGCAGACAGAGGGAGAAGCAGGCTCCCCGCTGAGCAAGGAGCCTAGGATCGTGACCTGAGCCGAAGGCAGACGCTTAACCGACTGAGCCCCCAGGTGCCCCTAAATGTTCGTATGTTTATGTGAATGCCAACCAAAGAGCTGACACAAAGAAAGGGGGGGAGGTGGGTGAGAGGAGTAAGGAGCTGCAGAGCAGCAGGTTGGAGAGGCAGCAATTACAAGGCGCAACAGGAGAGGGGGCAGCAACCCTCCAAAGCAGGTCAGAGAATCAGCACAAGGAAGTGTAGGAAAGAAAATCTGAGGTCTACTTGGCAGAAGCAGGGACCAAAACACCCACCTCAGCACACCTCAATAACCTACAAAGGCATCAGCGAGCCACACCAAAGACAACACATACAGAGCACTGTGATCTACCTAGGAGATTCCTGCCCATTTCTAATCTGAAAGATGCCCACCGCCCTTTCCCCGCTACATATGCAGAATAAAGTCTAGGGGACTACTTCTGCAGGGGGCCGAACCCCGCAGCAGCCGAGAGAGAAGGTTACGGTCTCTGGCTCGACGCAGCAGAGAGCTACATCACAGTGAAGTCCTCTGGCCGTGCACGCACGCACACGCGCAGCAGGAGCGCGGGAGGGGCCTGCCACCCGACAATGAATCCCAGTTGTCTCCAGCAGAAGGCAAAAGACAGTAGTGCGAAAATGTGTTACTGTACTTGCAAGAGGAAACAGACATCTTGTACTTGCCTTCTGACAGAAGTCAGTTTGACAAGCGATGAAACAACAAAGATGACTAAGACAGTGTGAAAAGTAGAAGAAAAACCAGGTTGTCGTCAGCTCATGGAGGCCAAGGGATGGGAGGAGGCTGAGTGGCGGGGAGGACTGAAAGCCCTATGGCAGGAGAGCGTCCTCAGACCAGAGGAAGTGGGGAGGGGGAGCAGTCCTAAGTCTGAAGACAGCTTAGTGCGAGTCAGCACGAAGAATCAGTGGCAGACAGCTGGTCAGAAGAGCAAGAAGCAGGTGGTACACAGACCTGAGCAAATCACCTGAACTGATGTGACCAGGCACCAACCTGCCCAGTTGTCAGACTTCCTCCAGCACGGCTCAGGAGCAGGTGCAAGCAAGAGGACAGGTCAGGACGTGCAGAGCTTGGGCAAGAGACCGATTTAGTACTGGACTATAGATTCTAAGTTGAATCAGGACGAAAATAAAGATGGAAAGATACGGAGCAAAGGAGGCAGCCAACTAGAGATCTCAGGGGGATCAAAAGGTAGATGGACAGGGCGGTGTGGTTAAATAGGAGACTTCTGACGAACTCATCTGAGCCACGAGCAGCCAGGGCCTAGAGAGTGGGGAGACAGAGGAAGTTGGGGAGAAGACCCCTGGTGATAAGAAGCCCCCACACCCACACAGTAGGGGAAGGATAATCCAACGTAGCTGAGGTGGGGACTGGGGGTGGGAGTAACAAGAGAGTCAGCAGGTCACGGCCACGGCGGGGGACAAAAGATGGTTATCCATAGGGCTTGATGCTCGGAAAAAGCAGGGGTTGTTATCGGAAGGGAGAAGAGCAAAAATCTAGTGCCACCACGCCGAGCATGGGGGCTGCCACTCCACCTCCCGAGTAGCCTTGTCACTCCGCAATGATAACGTTAACCTACCTACCTGGGCAGTTCCTGCCAGTTTTTATTCTGAAAGAAACCAATCTTTCCGCTGCATTTACTCAAGATAAATACTGTAGGCTGTTTCTCCAGGTTAGCAGTGCTTTCCTAAGGGGAAATCTTCCGTGATCGGGAAATTCAACTCAGAATGCAAAAGGGGGTCACATATTTACCCACGTGCTGACAGAGTAGAAGTAAGTTAATGCTTTTATTAGATTTTTTTAAAAGGTCAAGATTTTATCATATCTTATACTAACTGGGAACGAGGGTTTGCCTCAACGTTGGAAATCTACATCCTTGTCATTTATACTGAAGATTGCGGGGATCCGGTGTATTTTTTACTATTCCCCTGTCGCCGATACTCTGTCACTGGTTCAACCAATGAACCCATTTATGAAGCAGTACTTCAGGTCACTAGAGAAGGATTTGGGGCTCTCCCACTCCTCTGAATAGATCTGCTCAGGGACTGTCTGCTTCGGGAAAATTTCATGGGTACCCACGCTCCTAGTCCCTGTTCTCCCAACGAGATGCTACGCCGTTCTGCCAGGGATCCCTGGGCAGGCCTGTTACTGCACTTGACACACCAGACACTTAAGTAAGACAAGACTTATGACCGAGGACAAGCACCTCACCTCCAAACGTATGCACGTATAAAACAGCAAGAACTTCACAGTGCTTTTGTATCCATGCATGAGTTGAAGTTCATGCCTAGAAAGTGCCTGGCATATGTTAAGAGCCACAGTATTTGCTATTCTCATAAGGATACGTATTTGCATGTCTCTCTTTGTGGACTTATTAGCACCTTTAAAATAGCGACTAAGTCTTAATTGCTATCCCCAGTGCCTAGTACGGTGACTGGCTAGTCACAGACATTCAGGGAATGAATGCATCAATCAATCGATAGGCCAATTTTTATCTCACAAGAAATGTGAAAATGTAGATATTTAAAAATAATACAATGAAGGATTACCTCATTTGTGACTCGCCTTGTTTAAAAATAATTTAAGGCTGTCCATAAACTATAGCCTGACATTTCAAATAGGTAATTAAATGAAACAAGTTAAAATTAAGGGTAGAACTCCATTATCAATATCACTAAAAAGTCAGTGGACTTTTTTTTTTTAAGTCAGTGCACTTCTTAAGAATTAAGTGTACTTACATACATTTTTGACTCTAAGGATTAGAAAATTGTCACTTTTGTTGTAGGAGAAAAAAAAAAAAGCCCAAGGCCTCGGCTCCCCACCAGGATTTGCAATCCTAGTTTCTTCCACAGATCTAGGAACAAGGGAGGAGGAAAAAGATGTAACAACAAAGTCCACCGACTTTCTGTCACATGTCTGTGAGAGGAGAGTCTCAGAGCTGTTGGTGATCGCAGGGACTCAACCGAGGCATCCAAAAGAAAATTCCAAGTAGTGTGACTAAAAGCTCAAAATGTCGATAAAGCCCACAGGTGCTCAGAGCGGAGACGTGGCTGCTCTCGGTCTCCAGCCGAAAACGGCCCTTCTCTACACTTCATCTTGTTTTTGACATTTCTATAGAACACCTGAGGTAGGGTCATAACGTAGCCCTATTCAAAATGAGTACCGCTAGTACGTTAATATTCTGGTCCTTTTCAGAGGATTTCTAACACTTCGGAAAACGAGTCTGTCACCAAACTAGCAGGACTTTCCTCCTGGTGTGTGAAAAACACCACTGTATGCATGAAAATGGAATTTCATTGAAGTCCATGGGAAATAAAGTCTGGGAGTGCTGGTGTGTCCCAGTGGAAGAAAAATGCTGATCTTAGCCTTACGGTCACCCACGAAGAAACCTATGCACAGAGGAGGACAGCGAGGAGTGACAGGGACATCTTCACAAGTCAAGGCTCTGAAGATGTCTCCTTGCTGGAAGAGCCCCCATTGTGTCCGGGGACGGCCCTTCCACTCTTGCCCTCACACCGCAGAGTGGAACGTGCCAGCCCCAGTGAAGGCACCCTGACACGATAGTACAAGTTCAAGCATGCATACTCAGAGCAGCCGCAAACGATGAATAGATTCCTCTCTCTATGCTGAAAGTTCCCCTGATGGTTACAAACTCCGACACAGGCCCATCCGAAGAGCACAAACAGCTTCACAGGTAACTGAAACCGCTCTGACCAGTAACTTCTCTCGTGCTTTTCCAAGAAAGCCAGCATTCACATCTATGCACATCCCCATCAGAGGAAGTGTTTGAAGGTAAGGATAAAACACAACACAACACACACACCCACGTCTTAATAACAGTGTGTTTCTCCATAATTAAGTGTTAAGCTTTGTAAACTTCTTTTTAACGAATGAAACAAAAACTGAGGTGTCGATCCGACAGGGACTGCGCCTCTGAGGATTAAAATTTCCAAGTACGTACCTCTTAGTTCTGCCTCCTTTCATGACGACATGAACGGTTGCCTGGGAAGCCTCCTCGGAGAGGTTCAAAGAAACTCCTTTCTGAGCCGAGCTCGCAGGCATGACTCACTACCTTTGCGCCCACGAAGTCAGTCCTCCTGAGCTCTTAGAGGCAGGTATTTTTGCAATCTGGAGAACATTAAAAAAAAAAAGAGGAGAATAATTACATACTTTTTTTTTAATTACATACTTTGAATATGGATTTCTAACAGCTCAAAACAGGTCCTTGATCCCAAGAAGTTTAGAAGATGATCGTAGATTCTCCAATATGTCCATTCCATCTCCACCAGTTAACTGTGGAATATTATTTTCACAGCAGCATGCTCACATGATGAAATGTCACAGCAAAAGAGAACAGAGAAGACGCTGGAACAGTAAGGCCACGGACGCAACAAAGGTGAGTACAGTCAGAGGGGCGTGACAGCCTGGCCCCCCAAAACACTGCAGACCTTCCCCCAAGGTCAGGTTCCCTGATGTTTCTTGCCACCTGTCTACAGCGCTGCCCACGACAACACCATGACTTCATAAACCAGGGACAAGAAAACACAGCATCATCCCCCTCATACCAGCAGAGCCGCCGCCCGGGGCAAGGGCATCTCTGCAGCTTGTATTTTAACCCCTGCAGATGCCTCCGGGTAGGAGTTTCTGCCTGCAGACGCCGGGGAAGGGCAGCATCTTCCGTAATCACCGCAAACAGGGGAGGGAGCACCGCCAAGACCAGGTGACAGCAAGGTCCTGGAGCTGCTTCTGGTGCATCAGGACAGACAGGGGGCCCGGGCCAGCGAAGAAGGGCAGGGATTACGGGGCCTGGGGCTGAACGCAGAGTACTCCCAGCAGAAAGGCCCCGGACTCCCTTCTCCGAGCTCTTATCCCAACCTGGGTGCTTCTTCCAACATCTCAGAACTGTCTTAACATTATCACATTTTCCTTCATTGTCGTGAGAACAATCACCACTCAAAACTGAGTAAGTTAAAACCAACAATGCTGGAGAAAAGGTCGACTACTAACTCCCACCTCTAGTCTCCCGCTAAGCGGCATCTCAACTGCGCCGGGCTTCGAGGTGGGAGGAGGGGCGAGGGAAGAGACACACTTCAGGTCCAGACCCTCAGCAGTGTTTCCCTGGAAAACAAAAACATCCAGCTAACTTCCATCCAGTTGCTGCAGTCTCATCCTGTGGCTCCTCTGGGCCCATGCGGATGGCTGGGGGATTAAACTCAGCTCAGGGGCAAGGGCCCCCTACTGCCCTGCAGACAAAAACCCAAACTGAAAACTGGACCGCCCGCCACGGTGACCATGAACCTCTTCAAGAAAAACGGCCCCAGGACACCTGGGTGGCTCAGTGGGTTAAGCCTCTGCCTTTGGCTTAGGTCATGATCTCAGGGTCCTGTGATCGAGTCCTGCATCCGGCTCCTTGCTCAGCAGGGAGCCTACTTCTCCCTCTGCCTCTGTCTGCCACTCTGCCTGCTTGTGCTCTCTCTCTCTGGCAAATAAATAAACAAAATCTTTAAAAAGAAAAAAAAGAAAAGAAAAATGGCCCCACAAAAATGAACTATTGGGACTTCATCAAGATCAAAAGCTTTTGCACAGCAAAGAACACAGTCAACAAAACCAAAAGACAACTGACAGAACGGGAGAAGATATTTGCAAATGATGTAACAGATAAAAGGCTAGTATCCAAAATCTATAAAGAATTTATCAAGCTCAACACCCATAGAACAAATAACCCAATCAAGAAATGGGCAGAAGACATGAACAGACATTTCTGCAAAGAAGACATCCAAATGGCCAACAGACACATGAGAAAGTGCTCAACATCACTTGGCATCAGAGAAATACAAATCAAAACCACAGTGAGATACCACCTCACACCAGTCAGAATGGCTAAAATTAGCCAGTCAGGAAACGACAGATGTTGGTGAGGATGTGGAAAAAGGGGAACCCTCCTACACGGTTGGTGGGAATGCAAGCTGGTGCAGCCACTCTGGAAAAGTCTGGAGGTTCCTCAAAAAGTTGAAAATAGAGCTATCCTATGACCTAGCAATCGCACTACTGGGTATTTACCCTAAAGATACAAAGGTAGTGATCCTCAGGGGCACATGCANACAATGGAATACTTACTATGCAGCCATCAAAAGAAACGAAATCTTGCCGTTTGCAATGATGTGGATGGAACTAGAGGGTATTACGCTAAGCGAAATAAGTCAACCAGAGAAAGACAATTATCATATGATCTCTCTGATATGAGGAATTTGAGGGGCAGGGCGGGGGGTTGTGGGGGATAGGGAGGGAAAAAATGAAACAAGATGGGATGGGGAAGGAGACAAACCATAAGAGATTCTTAATCTCACAAAACAAACTGAGGGTTACTGGGGGGTGGGAGGGTAGGGATAGGGTGGATGGGTTATGGACACTGGGGAGGGTTTGTGCTATGGTGAGTGCTGTGAAAAGGTGTAAGACTGATGATTCACAGACCTGAACCCCTGGAGCAAATAATAAGAAAGAACAAAAGGAAAGGAAAGGAAAAAGGAAAAAAAGGAAAGGAAAAAGGAAAGAGGAAAGAGGAAAGAGGAAAGAGGAAAGGAAAGGAAAGGAAAGGAAAGAACCTGGCCTGCAACAGAACCAGGATGCTTATTCTTCATTCCCAACACCCTAGAGGGAAGAAATCAACAGCATTCCAGATGAAATACTTTTTTCTGATGCAATTTTTTAGTGAACTTTAAGAAGATTAAGCCTTGGCTTGGGGAACTCCTTACCATTCACCCAGATGACTATCAATAATCCACTAGACTAGTTACAGTCTAAAGATTTTTAACCAGACATTCTTTTCAGTGATGATTCAATCATTCTTTCTTCCAGTGACAGACCCTTACAAAGAGTGAATCTTGGGTGTACACCTACCGGGTGCCTCTTCCCTTGCACTGCAAAACAGTAATGAAATGTTGGCATGTGTTCATAACTAAACTGTCTCAGAAGTTGTCTTTAACCAGCCCTGACCTCAGGCAGGTCCTAACAGCTCTGCCGTTTCCAGCATGCTCCTGGTCTCCAACCTCGACAGGCCTCTGAATATACACAGAGCAAGTTCCCCCAGGAGTACCTCCAGAGCCCAACATTTCTGGCTCTCTGTCTCCGCCCAGCTTATCACAACCCCCATCTTCTCTCTGCTTACTGGAATCCATTGTCCCAGTGCTGGGTCTTAGGTCACTTTCTCCGGAAGGATGTCTCGAGTGTCTGGCCCACAGGCCCTCCCTGGTGCTTCTGTATCAGAGCTGCCCCTGCACAGCTCTCTGTTCCCCTCACTGGACTGGAAGCTCACTGAAGTCAGCACTGGGCCTTCTTGTTTCCATACCCCCACCTCATCACGGAGCCTGGCTGGGTATGAGCACGTCACAAATGTCTGTCAGATGAATGAACATTAACAGCCTCAGGCCGGAGTCAACCTTCTAGGCACAGGTGTCCCATGTGCCCGTGCAACCCACTTGTAGACGCTCTGCTTTGGATCAAGTCAAAATTAGGTGGAAAAGTCAACATTAAGACAGATGCTTCTGCATCTTAGTGTTAAGGAGAGAGCTAAAACTGCAGAAAAAAAATAGTAAGTATGGCAAGAGGGACTCCTGGTGCAGCTCAGAAAGCAGGCGTGGGATGCACTGTGGTTCTGAAGACAGCCCACATCTGCGCCGAGGCAGCCCAGGAGGCAAGGAGCGCCATGGACTGACCCACTCGAACCCACTCCGAAGCACAGGTGGGCCAACAAGGGCTGATTTAAATGGAAAATCTCCTGAATGCTCACAACTAGAGGAAAAACACAGGGGATTTTAGAGGAGAAGGAAAACTTAAGAGGGGGAATTAAAGATGGATAACAATTTTAAAGCAGCCTTACAGATCTGAACTTCTGGGCACAAGAACACAGAGTTAGCTTTCCATGGAAAAATGTTAGGCGGGTGTTGGGGATGTAAAGGCCTGAGGAGGAACCAGGATAATTCAGGAGGAACTCTCTTTTACTGCTTGTTGGCTTTTGCATCGGGGTGGGAGGACCTTCCCTTGCCTAGGCCTGAAGGGGCAGACAGCCTCTATTCCCCACCCATTCCCCGGATTCTCCTGACCTGGGGGCCGCTGTCCCTGGGAACAAACCCAGTGAGGCCCGGGCAGGGGCTGTGGGACAGGGCAGGGCTGTCCTCGCCCAGGGGCTGCTTTCTGTGCACACGCACTCGAGTCTTCCTCTCCTGCAGGGAAATCTGCATTCGGTACTAAGCTTTCCAAGCAGGCTTGAAGAGTCACAGGATGGATGCCAAGCTCCTGTCTCCCGCTGGGGGTCTTCACCTGTTCCTAGGGGGTCAGGGTGACTGAACGGACACAGGGGGTGTCCCTACAGAAGCCACCGTACCCCCCACATGAGCTCAGGAAAGTACAAACCCAGCACAGGGGGTCCGCACAGACTCTCCCGCCTGCCTTTCTCACAGCAGACCAGTGACCCAGGAGGTGTCATGACTCTTCATCCCGTATCGTCTCCCAAACCTGGCTCAATACTTATCGTCTTCTTGAAGATCACTTCAAGGCCTTAGAAACTGACCTGAACAGTAACTGAAGGAAGCATCCTTGCGAGATCTGAGCGGTGGAAATATGCCTGACTCTGAGCACAAAGGGCGGGAGGGCCCGTAGCTGACCAGAGAGGACTCGCTGAGCGCGGTCAGTGCGGGGAAAGGCAGGGAAGGAGCACCCGTGTCCAACGCTCCGCAGAGCTCTCTTTCCTCGCTGTGGAAGAAGAGAGTCAGTACACACCCAAGGATTTTATATGGAACAGACCTTCAACCGACCTGACAACACATGAATTCTTTGTATTTTACTTTATAATGCTCGGCCTTTCTCACTCTTGCACATCCGTACTCAGAAAAAAGAATGAGTAATATTAAAACACAGGAACGGTACGCTGAGCAGCCCTCGCACCACTGAGACATAAAATGTATGCAGTATTATTCTCCCTTCTACACATACATAAAAACCTTAAAAAAGAGGCTTAGAATAGAATACGTGGGAATCCCCCAGATGAATTTAAGAATCTTTTGACAGATTGAAAGTAGCCTTGAGGGGCCAGGGAAAGGATTTCCCATGTGGTTGATTCAAAATGGTATTCTGTTTCTGAGCTGTCATGCCAAGAGGTCCTCAAGTGAAGAAAAACTCTTAAAATGTATTTTTTGAACTTCTCCCCCTAGTACTGAACTCCAAGACTGACTTAAAGACCAAATACTCTAACATACTCAAAACGATTTCTTAGAGGAGCTCACAATAAGAAGGAACATGAAGTTTTAATGTTCTGAAAACACACTCTAGCCGGTCCCGTTCAATGAAACATTCACACCTCTCTACGAAATTGTCTGCAGATGCGGATTTGCAGAATTGATCATTTTGGGACATCACGAATTTCTCACAAGATTTTTTGAAACAGTAAGAAGTTCCCTAAGAGCACATAAAGTGCAGATTCAGTGAACAAAAACCTGATTTATATACCATTTCGAGAACATTCCTGTTTGATGCTAAAATAAGGATACATTATTCTTTTTAAATTCTTTTTTTTTAATTCTTATTCAGAAACTGACCTGAAGTGGAAATGTAAATAAATGTAAATTTGAGTTGAGTGCAAAAGGAGTAATCAGACAAAAGAAAAAAAAAAATCAAAGTCACTGAGAAATTCATCCCACGACCAACAGGACAACAAGCGAGCTGTAATCAGAACTTCTAAGGTTCAGTCGCTTTCCAGGTGACAGAGGCAAGTGGTAGGCTGGCCTACTACGGTGGCAGGAGAGGTGTCCAAGAGCACTAAAACTCATGTATCTTTAACATAATTTTATACAGAGAAAAGATTTCCATCACATTAAGTAGAATAAATATACTGTGGTGTTTACTAGATAAGCTTCAATATGGATAAACATGTTCTTATGCTGAATTTTCTTCCCCAACAGCCAGAGAGAAATGAAGCTCCCTTAGGCTAGAAATGTAAAGTACAAGCTGTGTATACAACCATCTTAGCACAACAGAGCAGCCCATGTGGTGTAAGGATGTAGAGTACAGGGCATACAGATTTTTAAAAACATTTTTTTAAGTAAGCTCTACGCCCAGCGTAGGGCTTGAATTCACGATGAGAGATTGAGTGTCTTGTGCTCTACCGACTGAGCCAGCCAGGAGCGTCCGGGGTATAAAGATTTTTAAATAAAACCAATAAACCAAACATAAGAGGAATGGAATAAAGATTCAAAAGAGCTACTAACTACTTAAAATCCTTCTTAAGCCTCGGCAACTTTTATTTTTTCTTAGGGCTTTCAACACAAAATCTATGCATGTGGAATACAAGAAAGTAACAGCCGTGGTTTAAACATAACACAGCACAGACGGATGAGACAATTAACAAAACTCTTAAATTGAGTCTACGCTGTGCTTAGTGATTTGCTTCTGAAGAGCAGAAGAGTATGGGAGAGGGTGGGGAATAAATTTAGAGGGAGAAACCTACCGACACTACGCTGGCCAGGGGATCAAGGTCAACCTCATGAGCAGTAAGTCACATGACGGCATGTTCCCTTCCTACAGCGTGGTAGGAATAGCACTTCACTTTTGTGGTTTTCCTCTCAAAAATCCATAAACCCCCATGTAATCAGGAAAAAAGTGAGAAAAACCTAGACCGAGGACATCCTACAAAATATCTGACTGGTATGCCCCAAAGGGACAGGGTCATCGAAAAGCAGGAATGTCTGAGAAACTGTCACGGACCAGAAGAAATTAAGGAGACGTGACAACAAAATGTAATGTGATATCCTGGGTGGGTCCCAGAACAGGAAAAAGACATTAGGGAAAAATGAGTGAAATCGGAATAAAGTGTGGGTTTGAGTTAATAGTAATGTACCAGTCCTTGTTCCTGAATTGTGCCAAATGCAGCACGGTAATGGAAGAGTCAGCCACTGGGGAAACTGGGTGAGGGACATATGGGAACACTCTGTCCTATCTTCGTCATGCTGCTCCAAATCTAAACTCATTCTAAATCAAGAGTTTACTTAAACTTTTCAGAAGTGAGGCCACGGCCCCAGTATAGGGCAGCGCAGGTGTGCGCGGTTGCACGGGCCACACCGGCCAACACAGGCCGGGACCCCGAGCGTCCCATACGCTGACCATCACTTCGGCCAATCTGGGAACCCGTCTAAGGTGACAGGAGATCACAGATGGTGTGCATGCGACAAGAACAAACATCTCTGCAGTGCCTAACACCCCACGTGAAGTGAAAAAGAGGCAGTTTTATGCAAGAAAAAAAGACAAAGCCTAAATGGCTTGGCCCGGAGCCATGAGTGCTCTGTGAAAACACATGACAAACCAGCCTTCGTTCTTCACGTAGCGAATACCACTGCCAGAATCCAAGCAGGTGTGAAAGAGAGTTGTGCAGACTTCCCTCCTCCCCAACAAGCTTTGCATCCTATTTCCTTTTCATAAAAAAGGTAAATTAGAGAAGTAAGGGCATAGAATTCCTTTTAAGGATCTGTGGGAGAAAGGGAGCCGTATTAAAACAAAAACAAAAACAAAAACACTTCTCTGACCAAACAGCACATAAATTATCATCCATTTTCAAGAATCTGTCTGGACAGGGAACATGGGGTGCCGTGTGAGCCATGTTTTGTAATGAGGAGGCAAAGACTTCCAAGTGGTGCTCAATATAGAAAAACATTTTGTCTTTACAGAATAAACATGTGGCATGATTCTGTTTGCTGCAATGAATTTCTTTAATTGCCTTGAATTTTAATGGAAAAAGAAATCTGGGGATTTATCTTCTCTAACCAAAAAGTTCCAGAATTTGCAAACTAGATGAATATGCAGTACTTATTAGGCCAGAAAATTTAAATATAAATGCCTTTAAATTTTTCAGAAAACCAATATACTGTCAATCAAAACCATAACAGTTTTAAAGGAACAGTGACCAATTATTTAAAGTTCATGTGGGGGCACCTGGGTGGCTCAGTCAGTTAGGCGTCTGACGCTAGATTTCAGCTCAGGTCATGATCTCAGGGTCGTGGGATCGAGCCCCATGCTGGGCACCCCGCTCAGCAGGGAGTCTGCTTGAGGTTTTCCCTCTCCCTATGCCCTTCTCTGGTGCATGTACACATGAACTCTCTCCCAAATAAATAAATAAAATCTCGACAGAAAATCTTAAAGTTTATGTGAAAGAAAAATAATGCAGAAATCACCCAGGAAAATCTGAAAAATAGTAATAACGATGATGATGGTGGTGATGAAGGGGGGTCCTGTTCTACCAGCTCTAATAATTCAAACTGTGTGGTACAGGCTTAGAATTGACAGATCGGTGGGAAAGAATTAACACATCTGAAAATAAAACAAGTATTAAAAACTGGTTCAGTTATTCAAACATTTATCGAATGCACTGTTGATGGTTGCTGGATGGTGAAACAAAACAGGCTAGGTCAGTCAAACCAAAAGGACAAAGTACACAAAAACAGGTTAACCACATGGGGAGAAAATAAGTTAGACATCTTTCTCATCTCTTACACCTGAATACATCTCGGATAAATATCTAATGGCACAGAAAATCCTAGCATTACTAGAATAAAACATAGCTACAAATATGATTTTGTGATGGGAAAGATGGGGTTCCAGAAACCACTGTGAAATATGTTCATCTAAATGTCAATGGGGGCGTTGTTTTTTTTTTTTTTTAAAGATTTTATTTATTCATTTGACACAGAGAGAGAGATTACAAGTAGGCAGAAAGGCAGGCAGAGAGAGAGAGGGAAGCAGGCTCCCTGCCGAGCAGAGAGCCCGATGCGGGCCTCGATCCCAGGACCCTGGGATCATGACCTGAGCCGAAGGCAGCGGCTTTAACCCACTGAGCCACCCAGGCGCCCCAATGGGGGCGTTGTTAAATAAATGACTGTCTAGCCAAGGAATGGACTGTTACGTAGCCATTAAATTGTTAGTGGAGATATTTATGAACATGAAACAGTGTCAATATTTAGTAGAAAGGTTAAGTCATAAAAATGTTGTGTACAGTAAGAAGACCTACAGGTATTAAATAAGACATCAACAGGACATATCCTGTGTTCCATAAAGATGTCAATTCTCAGGTGCCTGGGAGGCTCAGTGGTTAAGCCTCTGCCTTCGGTTCAGGTCATGGTCTCAGGGTCCTGGGATCGAGCCCAGCATCGGGCTCTCTGCTCAGCGGGAAGCCTGCTTCCTCCTCTCTCTCTGCTTGCCTCTCTGCCTACTTGTAATCTCTTTCTCTGTCAAATAAATAAATAAAATCTTAAAAAAAAAAGATGTCAATTCTCCTCAAATTAATCTGTAAATTCAATGCATGAACTCCATCAAAAGAAGGTTTTTCATGGACTGGAACTCTAAAATGCATATGGGAGAGCGGAAGACAAGTAGGGACGATTTTAAAGAAGAGCAAGAAGGGAGGAGGAAGGGCTCTACCAGACAAGACCAAGAGAAAGAAAATAAAGACGGTGTGAAATTGGAGCAGGAAAAAAAGGATCAGACCAGGGCAACAAAAGAGTCCCCAGAAGATCTTCATCGATGGAAACAACACGACAGGACGGCTACAAGGAAAACCGGCGCCCAGAGAAAAGTAAAATGGGGTTTCCTCTACTCACAACATACACACAACTCCAGTTTAGACGGACTGCAGGTGAGGCTGTGCAAAGCAAAACTTCAAAACTTCCAGTAGAAAACAGGGAATATTTTTACATGACCTAGCCTGAAGAAGAACTTTAAAAATAAGTCACAAAGACACAATGCCACACAAACAGAACTGATTAAATGTGCTGCGTTAAAGGGAAACTCCTATTCAGCAAAAGATATTATTTTAAAAGTGAACAATCAAGCCCCAAATCAGGAGAAGATATCTGTGCACATATAGACAACAAAGAATGAGTAAGAAAAATATATAAAGCTTGCCTACAAATTAACTTAAAAAAAATAGGAAAATGGGCACAAAATTGGAATACACACTTCACAGCAGAAACCCAAGGAGCTAACAAACACATAAATTCTCAAGCTCACCAGAATTCAACAAAATTCTAATTAAAATCACAATGAAATATCATTTCATACCCATGAAAATTGGCAGAATCGGCCTGACAATGACAAGTGTTTTGAGGGTATAAAGCAAGGCACAACCATTGTGTAGAATAATTTCATTATACTGTCGTTAACTAAATCTGAAGTTGTCCATATCTTTAGAGCCAGGAATTTTCTGGTTATATAACCCACTAAGTACATGCACTAAGGAGATAATGTTCATAGCCACATTTTTTTTAACAGTGAAAAATTACAACATCTTTTAATAGGGAAATGTGTTTAAAAACTGTGAGGTATTTAGGGTGCCTGGCTGCCTCAGTCGGTTGAGGGTCCGATTCTTGGTTTCAGCTCAAGTCATGATCTCAGGGTCATGAATTCGAACCCCGCATCAGGCTCAGTGGGGAGTCTGGCTGAGATTCTCCCTCTCCCTCTCCCCTCCCCCCATTCATGCCCATGCACTCTCTCTTTCTCAAATAAACATATCTCTAAAAAAATCTGTGAGGTATTTAATAAAACTGAATACTGTAAGACAAAATGAACAACTACAGCTATAGACATTAATGTGAATAAATCTCAAAAGCCAAGTCCAGTACACACAACATGCACTGTGGTGAACGTTGAGATCTTGGTGCCTCGCGGCCTCCCTCAGCGCTGCTGGGTTTCCTCCCCCAGCTACTAGGAGTGCTGCAGGCTGACCGCCCTCAGTTGAGAAGGGTCACCTCACCCAAGCGATGCCCCCTCTCAGGGGCAGCCTGCATCCAATTACTGTTCCATGTGTGGCCCCTCACCCCAACCTGGGATGATTCTGAAGGGCGATCCCTCCTCCCGTGCTCCCCTCAGGATCCTGAGGCCTTCCTTGTGACTATACTGCGGCCCAGTCTCTCTCTCTGCCCAGTCCTGCTTCTGTCTCTTTCACGGGTGTTAATCCTAAAATTTCCTTAGTAAACTTCCTGCATGTTAATCTCCTTCTACAGAGTCTGGTTTCCTTGGAACTCTGCTTGCTTTCAACAGATACAATTTATATCTTGTTTGAAAACATGTACCACACAAATTTAGGAAGACGGAAATCATACCAAGTATATTTTCTGACCACAGTGGAATGAAACCAGAAATCAAAAGCAGAAGGAAAACCAGAAAATTCACAAGCATGTGAAAATTAAAATAACATGCTCTTGAACAACCAATGGATCAGACATAACATGAAAAGGGAAATTAGAAAATATCTTGAGAAAAAACAAAAATGAAAACAGAACATATTAAAACTTACGGGATGCAACGGAAGCAATCCTCAGAGGGCAGTGCATAGTGATGGACACCCACATTAAGAAAGAGGTAAGACCCCAAATAAATAAGCTAACTTTATACCTCAAGGACTAGAAAAAGAGCAAACTAAGCCCGAAGTTAGCAGGAAGAAGGAAACAAGATTAGAGCATAAATAAACAAAACAGAGAGTAGACAAATAGGAAAAAACACGACTAAGAGTTTGTTTTTTGAAAAGAGCAACAAAATTGACAGGACTTTAGCTAGACTAAGAAAAAAAGAACACTCAAATAAATAAAATCAGAAATAAAAGAGACATTACTGATGCCACAGAAATAAAAAGGATCATAAAAGACTACTGTGAACTATACACCAACAAATTGGACAACCTAGAAGAAATGGGACAAATCCTAGAAATACACAACCTACGTCAAACCTGAATTAAGAAGACATAGAAAATGAGAACAGATCTGTGACTCGTTAAGTAGGTTGAATCAGTAATCCAAAGCTTCCGAACAAAGAAAAGCACAGGACCAACAGCTCACTGGTGAATTCGACCAAATATTTTAAGAAGTAGTAAAGCGAATTCTTTTCAAACTGGTGCAGGCCTTAAGACACACACGTAGCCCAGTGGAGAAGGAGAGAGAGCCCAGAAATTACACCCACACGTTCACAGTCAACTGATCTCCAGTAGGGGGCGCCAAGATGGAAAGGACACAAAAGGGAAAAAACGATGTCTTCAATAAATAACCTTGGGAAAACTGGATCTCCTCATGCAAAAGAACAAAACAGAACCCCTTCTCTTACACTACACACAGGTGTCAAATCAAAATGGATTCGAGACAAACCTAAGGTCTGAAGCTGGACGACTCCTAGAAGAAAAGCAGGAAGAGGAGGCTGCAAAACAGCGCCTCTATCCGTCCTGCCCTTAGTTACTGTACTCCAAACCCACCCACCGAGACCCCAGAGCCTGTCCACCCCAGAAGAAGCTGGGTGCCCTTGATTATGGCCAACAGTGCACCTCCCAACAACCTTGGCGTGATGGCTCGCTCATCTTGAGCAATTGCCTCACACAGTCAATGGGCGCTGAGTCTGACCACTTGGGGCTGCTCCTTAGTGGGCTACCTGGCCACCACCCACCTCCCCCGAGATAGCATCAGGAGAGGACAACGTTCACCCAGGAGCAGCTGGACATGCCTGAAGCACTGTCTGCTAAGACCTAGTCCCCAGACATCAAGTGGGAGAGGTAGTGCTGAAAACCAACTTGCCCAGGGTAGGGGGGCGGGGGGTCGAGCGCAGGGGTTTGGCTTAAGAATCAAAGAGCTGCTTTCGGCCCAGGTCATGATCTCAGGGTCCTGGGATCGAGGCCCGCATCGGGCTCTCTGCTTGGCGGGGAGCCTGCTTCCCCCTCTCTCTCTCTCTGCCTTCTTGTGATCTCTCTCCCGCTGTGAAATAAAATAAAAAAAAATTAAAAAAAAAAGAATCAAAGAGCTAAGTGCCACCATCAGGCAGGAACAACTACAGAATGGAGGTCAAAACCAAGTCAGAGCTGCCAAGAAGAAGACATCTCCAGCTCAGGAAGTGAGTTCACAGAGTGGAAAACAGTGGCCAATTAACTCCCTCCCCTAGCACCTCGGTCTCAGCCATTTCCAGCAGCAGGGCTCCTATGTCTACCTGGACCCCAAATTCTGTCTCCCCACTGTCCGATCCCTTGTCTGCCTCCACTTCCTGCATACAGAGGCCCTACCCTGTGACCCAAACTCAGGCTTCAGTTTACAGTCAAAGACACGCTGTTCAGTGTCCTCCTTCGGGGGCATGGACTGGGGATCTTATTGACCCCAAACGTCTCCAGCTTCCTGGACCAGGGACACTCGACTGCACAGATACCAGTGCAGTCACCAGCCATCTCAAGCAGTCCCTAGCTTCTCCTTCTGCTCGGGGATGTGGACCTTCAAGCTTGTTTTAACTCAACCATCGACTGCTTGGATTATAAGGACCAAACTGCTTCCCAGCACCTTAACTTCAATGCTGCCTGCTTGGATTATAAAGATCAGGCATGGTCATCCAAATTCCAGGTTTTGTGAAGACCTGTAGAACCTCTTATTGTGGGTGATTTTTAAATATACTAGGCTGGACGTTCCAGTTTTAGCCAGACATTGGTTCAAGGAGTTCCATGGTATGACACTCATCTTCTGATCGATGTTCCAGGAGTCACAGAAGGAAGAATGAAGGGCCTTAGAGGGGCCCACCAATCAGGAGCCTGAAATGGACAAACCAGTGTACTCAAGATCCTGGAATAGTTTTAGATCATTGGCTTTCCTGATTTGCAAAGTGATCAGAAGCATTCCAGCCACGTGCAACCCAACACCCTCAAACTGAACTGTGAGGGAAAGGAGGGAGTAGAGGTGTTCCAATGCGTCAGCAGTGTCTCAAGCTCACTCATGTTTCACGACCACTTGGTAGCTGACATTGAAAAACTTCTCAAGGCTGTGTGAACTGGGTGCCTGATTGTCCTAGATGCACTACTTAAAAAATTATATCCTAATGGAGTCCATATGCAGTTAAAGAGATAATCAGCGCATGTCTGATAGAAATGCTACATCTGTGGTTTTCAATCTGTGCTAGACTTGAAAACTGTGATCTCTTACTACTGTATGCAATCTTGAACTCCACATCTGCAAGGGTTCTTCTGTGATTGAATAGGTTATAATTATAAGCAAAATTTGGAGCAACTGAACTTATCTAAAAAGATTACCTTTGGCTGGAAGTGAGCTGCACTGAAACTTTACAACAAAATGTCTCTGGACAAGGAGAGTGAAAGAAGAAAAACAAGAGGACACTAATGCATCTGTCATTTACTGCTGGTAAGCCCAGCAGTAAAGAGCCATTGGTCAGATGCTCCAACTCTGATGAATTTATAAACTGAGATCATGGTTATGTATATTTACAGATATTAACTGGAAAAGTTATATATGCATAAACCTTTTCTTCCTCAATATGGAAGATATGTATAATTATATATATATATATATACATAAAATACATATATATAACTATATATTCTAGCACACTCCCCCCCAAATAGGGGAAAAGCTTCATGACACTGGTCTTGCAACAAGACCAAAACTAGACAAGTAGGACCACATCAAACTAAAAAGATTTTGCACAGCAAGGGACCCAATCCACAGCATAAAAAGGAAACATAGAGAATGGGAGAGAATATGTGCAAACCACATATCAGGTAAGAAGTCAATATCTGTAATATGTAAGGACTCTACAACTCAACAGCAAATATAGATGAAGACAGATGGATAAACACTATTAAAAATGGGCAAAGGACATGAACAGACATTTCTACAAAGAAGACATATAAATGGCCAACAGATATTATAAAAAGATGCTCAGCATCAATAATCACCAGGGAAATGCAAGTTAAACCACAATGAGGTATTACTTCATACCTGTTAAAATAGCTATTATCAAAAGAGAGAGAGAAAGAAAGAGAGAGAGAGAGAGAAAAAGAAAAAAGAAAAGAAAAGAAAAGAAGGGAGGGAGGGAAAAAGAAAAAGGAAGGAAGGAAGCAAGCCCACAGGGGCAGTTGAGTGGCTCAATCAGTGGAGCATGCAACTCTTATCTCAGGGTTGTGAGTTCAAGATCCATGCTAGGTGGACAGATTACTTTAAAAGAATAAAACAATAAAATGAAATCTTTTTAAAAAAGAAAAAAAATAACAAGTGTTGGCGAGGATGTGAAAACACAGGCACCCGGGTGCCCTGTTCTTGGGAATTTAAAATGGTTCAGCTACTATGGAAAATAGTAGGGAGGTTCCTTAAACTATTAAAAACAGAACTACCATAGGCTCCAGCAATTCCCACTCTGGATATTTATCTAAAACACAGGGTACCAGGATTTCGAAGAGACACACGCACTTCCGTGTTTCCTGCAGCACGATTCACAGCAGCAGAGAGGGGGAAACAATCTCAGTGTCCACATCAACAGACGAATGAATAAAGAAAATGTGATACATACATAAAATGGAATATTAATTCATCTTTAAAAAGGAGGAAATCCTGCTGTGCAACACGGAAGGGATCTGAGAACATTACGCTGAGGGAAAGAAGTCCGTCACAGGGGATGATACACCACACAATTTTCATTTAGGTGCGGTATCCCAAACAGTCAAACTCATAAAAGCTCGAAGGAGAATGACGGTTACCAGGGGACCTGAGGAGCTGCTGTTCGGTGGATGTGGAGTTTGAGGGGTGCCAGATGAGGTGCCAGATGAGAACTTCCAGAGACGTACTGTACAACATGGTGCTTACAGTGAACAATACGTACCGTACCTCCAGAAACTGATGAAGAGGGTAAAAAACATGGACCGCAATTCTATTTATGTTTAGGAATACGTCTGTATTTAGTAAAGTGTAAAAACATGTGTGAGAAGGAGAAACACCAAATTCGGGACATGACACCTGGCAGAGAGAGGGTCAGCCTTGTGGAAGAATGCACATCATGTTTTAATAACCACATAACACTTTAATTCTTCAGGATTCCTTACGCTTTCTCTATATGCCCGAAATAGTCTCTATTTTTAAAAAGTAACTTTAAAAGCAAAGGAACAGCCTGCCCCTGTATCAACTGTTCTCTACCTTCTTTTTACCAAAACAAGAAGGATGACATTCATATGAACAAGATCACCACGGGCGTGCCCACATTTTGAAACAAGAACAAATTTTGCGGTAGAAGCAAAGAAAATAGAGCCAGAGCCCTTTTTCCTTTTTTGTTCTTTCTTTCGGGGGATGTTGCAATCTCAAAAGTATTTTCAAGTTTGTAACTCCTTCGAATGTCTCGGCAACCAGCATATTAAATTGGCCGTTCTACATATAAAACGGTGCATAATTTCTATAGTAATTCCACTTGTTTCTCCTGCTTAAGAAATGGCCAGATTTCAAGCAACTGAAAACGAAATTGTAGGAATAACTCTGCTTTTGTCAAGTTTCAAACACAGTGGTGCCGTAACAGGAACCAGGACAATCTGACCCCAAACTTGGACAAATTTATTACTAGAAACAACCCCCAGAGAATTCTAAAAGTAGGATTCGGTGTAAGGCGATGCCTAGGATTGCTGTTTTTCTAAATTCAGAATATTTTCCAATACAAAAAGCATTAACAGTATAATTACTGTTACATAAGAAATGATGTGCTCCTGATTTTTCATAAAGAGACTGCCTTTATTACAAAGGGGTAATTTAAATAAAAAACCAACATTCATATGAAATAATCACACAGTTGAGATAAAAACTGAGTACTGCCTTAAATTTACTGGAGTAATTCCGCAATTGCCAACTTCTCTCTTTCTGTTTGGCTTTGATCTTGTTTTCAATTTTTTAAATTTCACTGTATAATGTAATTACTTCCATGTCCCTAGGGTTCATCCACAGAACCATGTTTTTCCTTGTCCACACCCAACCTTCTGAGCTATGTATGACACCAAAACATCACATAAAAGAATTCAGAAGCATAAACAAAGGAAAAAAAGTGTATGGAGGGAGAATGGCAGGATGAAAAAATTCACATTTTTCCAATTTACTAACTGAAGGGCAACACATTTTGTACATAGCCAAGGCATGGAGCACAAACAACGCAATTTATCTTTAACCAATATTAATTGTTCGGACCGCTACTGACAAACTACACTTAGGGTTCTGTATTTGTTTGATACAAAAGATTTATAGACACAGTTGCAAAGAAGGAAGAAAACAAAATAACAAATCAAAAGTCTTAGATACAGGCAAAGAAGAAAGGTTGTTAACTGGGAATGGAAATCTATAATGATGCATGTCAGCAAAAGCTTTCATATCTTAAAATTCAATCCCTTCCTTTCATCACTGTGTTTTGAGTACCTCCTTCCCATGACACTGTCAAAACAATCTTTGCCTTTCACATTTTCCCAGCAATCCACTCATTCCCAATGTCTCAACCACATTTTAGAAAGGCATTCAGAGGGGCGCCTGGGTGGCTCAGTGGGTTAAAGCCGCTGCCTTCGGCTCAGGTCATGATCCCAGGGTCCTGGGATCGAGGCCCACATCGGGCTCTCTGCTCGGCAGGGAGCCTGCTTCCTCCTCTCTCCTCTCTCTCTGCCTGCCTCTCTGCCTACTTGTAATCTCTCTCTCTGTGTCAAATGAATAAATAAAA
>LNAC01000049.1:1446246-1498031 GCA_002007465.1 Ailurus styani | reverse complement strand
GGGGGGTAGGGAGGGAAAAAATGAAACAAGATGGGATGGGGAAGGAGACAAACCATAAGAGACTCTTAATCTCACAAAACAAACTGAAGGTTATTGGGGGATGGGAGGGTAGGGATAGGGTGGCTGGGTTATGGACATTGGGGAAGGTTTGTGCTATGGTGAGTGCTGTGAAAGGTGTAAGCCTAATGATTCACAGACCTGTACCCCTGGGGCAAATAATAAAAAAAAATAAATAAAATAAACTTCCTGCTATGTTTTCTTCTTTACATTTCCTATGATCCACTTTAAGTTCATTTCTGCATGTGTCGTCGTAAGGCAAAGATCAGGGCACATTTTAGTTCACGTGGGAGTCCAACCATAGCAGAACTGTTTGCTGAAAAGACACTGTTGTCCCTACTGAATCATATCAGCATCTCTGTTGAAAAGTAGTTGGGGGGTGGTACCTAGGTGGCTCAGCCAGTTAAGCTTCCGACTCTTCATTTCAGCTCAGGTCAGGTCATCAGGGTCATGACATTGGGCTCCATGCTCAGCAGGGAGTCTGCTTGAAGATTCTGTCCCTCTGCCCCCTCCCCCCACTCACACAGGCATGTGTGCGCTCTCTCTCTCTTAAATAAATCTTGGAAGGAAGGGAGGGAGGAAGGGAGGGAGGGGAGGGGAGGGAGGACGGGAGAGAAGGGAGGAAGGGGAAAGAAAAAGGAAAGTAGTGGATCACACGGGATATGTATCTGTTTCTGGATATTCCATTCCACTACCTCTGTGTCCATCCCTAAGCAAACAGCATGCTATCTTTATTACTGTAGCTTTACGGTAAGTTTTGAAGCCAACTTCTTTTTTAAAATGGAAGTCCCCCCAACTTCTTTTTTTAAAGTTATTTTAACTATTCTCGATTCTCTGCATTTTCATGTGAATTGTATTTTTTTAAATTTTTTATTTAAGATTTTATTTATTTATTTGACAGAGAGACACAGTGAGAGAGGGTACACAAGCAGGGGGAGTGGGAGAGGGAGAAGCAGGCCTCCCACCGAGCAGGGAGTTGATCCCAGGAACCCGGGATCATGACTTGAGCCGAAGGCAGATGCTTAACAACTGAGCCACCCAGGCGCCCCATATGAATTTCAGACTGTTTTTTCTATAAATACTTTTCAAAAAATCCTTTCTGAAATTCTGACAATCTATAGAATAATTTAGGGGAAACTGCCACATGAACTATATTGTCTTCTAGCCCATAAACATAGGTATTAAACATAAGACCAATGGTCATGTCCTAGGGAAATACAGCTATCACTGGTCACTAAATTCTGTGAAAGACAACTAATAATGATATTCCTACTTATCTGGGTATTCTTACTAACTACCCTTCTCTTAGCAAACTTCTCTCATTAAATTTATTCAGATGTATTTTGGTCTTTTGATGCAATTGTGAGTGGATTTGTCTATTCTTGACATTTCATATAAATGGAACTCTCTCCTTTCACTCGGCATAATGTTAAGGCTCATCCATGATATACCCTGTGTCAGTACATCCTTCTTTTTACTACCAAATAGCATTCCACTGTCTGGATACCCCACCATTTAGTTACCCATTCATCGGCTGAGAGACCTCAGTTTTCAAAGGGGTGATGGTTTTTTCAGTAATTTGCTTGCACTTAAACTGTAGAATCTGTCTCTTCCATGAATGTAGCTCCTTATCTTTACTTAGTTTTAATTTTTTTTAATTTTTTTAAGTAATCTCTACACCCACCGTGGGGCTCGAACTCATAACCCTGAGATCCACAGATGCACACTCCTTTGACTGAGCCAGCCAGGCGCCCCCCGCTTAGTTTTTAAAATCTGTATTTCTGTCCTCTGGTTTGGTTCCCTATGGGATACGTCTGCGTCTGCAGTGTTACTGGTCAGCCATAGCGATTTGGGCAGAGGCTGTGCTCGAATACTTTGTACCTGTAAGTATGGGGGAAGCTGCAAGTGGGTTGTAAAAGCATTGAGAGCTGTCCCCAGATCTCCAGGAACTCCCCTGACTCTCGCTCTTTGCTGGGTTCTCTTGAGTATCGATCCCCTAGGCACACAAAGTTAGCAGCTGGCCAAAACTGTGTGGAGAACTGATGTCAGCCCTTCTGTGGCTCTTCCATTTCTGGGATCTCCCTGTTAACTTTCTGGATGGTGGCCGCAAACCAGGACCGCAACGTTGAGGCAGCAACATTGGACGCTTCCCCCGTCCATTATGAATCGAGTATGCCACTTTGAGCCAGCCAAGCTGCGGGTTTTTACCGCCAACCCCCGACAAATTGCATCTATCACTTCTGGTAAAAAGTACAAGTTGGTAAAACTGCAGTTCTCACCGAGTGAGATAAGAGGCGGGAGAGGGGCCCTGGCAAGAAGGCACAAACTCCCACTCTTTTTAGCCAAGGTTCTAACCTATTTATTGTCTGCCTTCCCAGTCTATTTCCAGTACCCAGAAATGACTGCTTTGGTTCAATCCTGTCCAATTCTGCACTTGTTTTATTGAGAAAAACCACCCATCCTCTTCACATCATCATTAATGGAAGTGACCTTGGCCACCCATTTTTAATCTCAACCTCCCATAACATAATTTCTTAAAAAAAAATAAAGTAGGACTAGAATTCCACGTCAAGTATCAAATGCAGATCTGCTCTCCAAGTCTGACATAAAATTTATCATCATAGCCTGAATATTTTCCATTAAGAGCCCTTCCACAAAGTGCCAGCAAACTAACATTATATTGAAAGTACCAAAACAGTCAGATGTTCAGTAATTTTGAGGTTCCCAGGGGATTAACTGAATGACTACTTGGATCCCAGCCGTGGCCCTTAACCACAAAAATGCCACGATGGCCCAAAGACAACAGGTTCTGTGATGTTGTTAGCAAAGCTGGACTTAGGCAAAAAGGAAATTCTTGCAGATTCCATTATTATTATTATATAAGTATTCTCAATATAGATTTTGTAGTCCAATTTTTTCTCCTGTTATTCCAAATACTGTCACAAAACCCTCAGCCTAACTTGCCTTTAGCACTGGGACATCGTATTTATAGAATGCTTTGAACTTGACAAAGCTCCTTCAACTCCCGTCTCACGGGATCCTCATGAAAACCTCACACAGTAGGTAGAACAAACATCATCCTCATGTTATACCTGTCAGAACTGAAATACACAAGGATTAAGTGTTCTGCGTGGCTGGTAAATCAGATCTAAGATCCAGTTATTCCGGCAACATTTAGTCTTGTGACCTTGTACATGTTTTTGCTTCTACTTCTTCCAACATTTTGGTAGCTTCCTTAAAGGTAAGGAGAAGAGGGGCGCCTAGGTGGCTCAGTCGGTTGAGCATCTGCCTTCGACTCCGGTAATGATCCCAGGGTCCTGGGATGGAACCCCACATCAGGCTCCCTGCTCAGCTTCTCCTTCTCCCTCAGCTGCTCCCCCTGCTAATGCTCTCTCTCTCTCTCTCTCTCTCTCTCTCTCTCTCTCTCTGTCAAATAAATAAATAAAATCTTTTAAAAAAAAAAAAGGTAAGGAGAAGAGATTACCCCCAAATAATAGCTCTCTCAACACTTTTGGTTGAGAACAGGCTTAATACTTATTTCCTTGAAAATTCTAATTTTAGCAATGTGAATACACTCTCTGAGCAAGAAGAAATGAAGCCAAATCTTCTAACAACTACACAAAAGCAACCTTTAACATAATGCCAACCTCTCCACACACACACACACACACACACACACCCCGTACAAAGCACTGTTCTAGGAAACCCTCCTAGGAGGGAAACACTAAATCTGCCCGCCCTCCCACCCCCCACTCCACCAACACACACACGGTGGTTGTATTAAGTGTCACAAACCTGGTCGGTCATTTCAGAAGAATAACTTGAAATCTCCCTTACTACACACATTGGGAGAAATGTGGTAATTTCTCTCATCCAGTAAACGAAAACCAAACACTTCCTTGACCCCCTCTTGCCTCCACGGTTCCTCAGAAGAGGGTCTATGCTCACCCTCTTTGGGGCATCCCCTGCAACTCTCCCTTGAACCTGTTTCATTCGGGCTTTTTTCTCCACCACTTCACTAAAACCTTTTGCAGAGCTCGCTAATAATCTCCTCGCTGCTGAATCCAATGATGGATTTTTACCTCACGTCTTACCTAACACACCAGCAGCATTTGACAAGGCTGGTTATCCTTGCTTCTCAAAACACGTGCCCCTCTTGGTGACTAGAATATCCCAATGTCTACCTTCCTGTCTGTTCCTCAGGCTCTCATGTGAAGACTCCAATTGTTGCAGGGGCCCCTGACTCAGGTCCTAGACCTCTCCCTCCTTTCTTTCCCTTTTTTTTTTTCCTTAAATGACGGACCCCAAAGTACAAAGATGCAGCTTCTAGACCTGGCTCTGCTGTGACATGGGCATGTGACCTTGTGCAAGTCACTTCATCTCCCTGAACTTCATTGTACTAATCTCTCCAGTGGAGGAGGCAGGCTAAGAGGTGCTCCGAGGTAAATTCCAGCCCTCAGATTCAATGACCATATTTAAAAAGTACTAATTTCCAAAGAACCGATTTGATTCTTAGGTAACATTTCCCAAAGTTACCACGTTTCCCCTACTAGCTTTGATGTATTTTACTGTCTTCTATTCTTTAACCCACTGAGCCACCCAGGTGCCCTACTGTCTTCTATTCTTACCGAAGTCAAATATGTGTAGAGTGTGTAGAGTCAAACACCTGGCAAGGCTTATGAAAAACAGCAGCCCACCGTCCTCACATTTGTCCATCCTTCAGAGGTGCTTTTAAAAACAACTTTGAACCTGCAGAAAAGTTGAAAGTATTCAGGTATTCATGCCTGAACAGTCCTCATCTAAAGGCCTACACGCTGACGTTTTAGCACACTCCTTCCAGCTTTTTCTACACTTCTTTTGTGCCAGACCATCCAAAAGGGAGAGAGAGACGTAGGACACTTCACTCCTGAATACTTCAGTGTGCAGCTTCCAGAGATAAGAGCATCTCCTACGCAGCTACAGCATCACTGCCACCCTGGAGAAAACAGACACTAATTCAACAACATGGGTCCAGTGGGCCTCTCTGAGCGTGGATGGTGTTCCTGAACTACTGTCTGCTCCCTCTCCTCTTTTCCATCTCTTCTCACTCCCTTGGTGGCCTCAAATTCTCTTAGGGCTTTAAAGTAATGGTAATCGCTTATGATTTCAAATTTGCCTCTTCGGCCCTGACCTCTCGCTGAACTCCAGACTCTACCTACTTGACCTTTCCACTTAGATGTCTAAAGAGGAATCTCAAACTTAATGGGTCCCAAACTGAGCAGCCCCCTCCTTGTCAATCTGTTCACCCCAAGGCAACCCAAAAGGCACCTGAATTCTTCAGCTGTTCAAGCTGCAAATCGAGTCATCCTTGACACATCTCTTTCTCTCTCATTCTACGTCCAGCTCCACAGTTAAGGGGTAACTAGAATTCCCTCCCTTCTCAACACTTTCCTTGTTATGGGCTCCGGGACCACCATCTCTCACACAGAGATGTCGTGGGCCTGTCTGCTTCCACCCTGGCAAATGCTCCCACGCTCACCCCAGAGGAGTCCAGTCAAAACAGCGTCCACAGAAAGACCCGGTCACTTCTCTCCTCAAAACCGACCAAGTGAGTTCCATCTTACTCAAAGCCAGAGTCCTTGCAAACGCTCACCTGCTGCGCCCATGCGTTACCTTTCATCTCCTCCCCCCACTCACTCCACTCCAAACCATCGCCATACCTCCTTCTACCACTCCCACAAGCCAAGCGCACTCCTGACGAAAGGTCTTTGTGGTTCTACTGCCCATGCCTGGAACACTCTGCCCCCAGACCTCTACAGAGTCTTTCCCTCACCTTCCTCTGTGAGGCTTTCCTTGAACACCCTACATTGTTTCCAAAGCACTTATGGCTTTCTAATAGATTGTATTTTTTTCTTACTTGTTTTTAGTCTGTGTTTAGTCTCCACTGCTAACTCCATGAAAGTAGGACACTTTATTTTTTTAAGTAGGCGCCACACCCAGTATGGAGCCCAGCGTGGGGCTTGAACTCATGACTCTGAGATCAAGACCTGAGCTGAAATAAAAAGTTGGACACTTAACCAAATGAGCCACCCAGGTGCCCCAGGATGTTTCATTCTGTTCCATACTGTATGGCCAGTGCCTAGAATACTGTCCGGCACCTGGTAGGTACTAGGAAATATCTGATGAATCAAAGAATCATAGCCTTAAAATAACAGAGATTTATATTGGTGGATCCATATACACACCAGAAGGTTCAAGCCTACAGAATACTGAATAATGGATAACTAAGAATCACATAGGACTACTCCTGCCCATTGGAAACATAATGTAATCCACAAGTAACTTAGAATTTTCTAGCAGTCACATAAAAACGTAAAAGAAAACAACTGAAATTTTTTAAGAGGTTTGTTTAACCTAATATATCCAAAATATTGTCATTTCAACATGTGATTCATACAAAAATTATTAGTAAAATATTCTAGAGGGTTTTTTTCACACTAAGTCTTTGAACGTGGGGTGTATTTTAGGCACAATACGTGGCAGTGGCCTGGCCACATTTCAAGTGTCCGTAGCTACATGTGCTCCATGGCTACCATATGGAACAGTACAGATACAGACCAAGTTTAACCCATCGTAGAGGGAAACATCTGTATATTTATTAATCGTTTTTCACTTCACAATTCAAAACAAGACCCTGGTACAACTTCATGGTTTCCTAGTTTTGTTAAAACAGTTTCAATTGTTATAACAAGAGAAGTAATAGCTTTCATTCTGAGAAACAATTTGTATCAAGATTACTGGCTCAACTCTTTAAATTTCATTTAGATGTTTTGATTAGAAAGTATGTATGCCCTTCTTTCTTAGTCTCCTCAATTAAAAAAGAAAGTTAAATCCAGAGAGATTCTGTATTCTAATCTATATTGGCCGGGGGAAAAAATCATTATTTTCAAATAGAAAGAGCTATTAAAATTCTACTTCCACAAAACAAACCAGTATTTATTTCAAGTTAACCAAAATACAGTCTATGTTAAAAGACAATTTCGGTACAGATATAGTCGTATTTTTAAAATTCATAAGTTGCCTTACCAATAATTTTGCATTTCATAACAGAAAAGTAAAATAGAGCACTAGGGAGAATGCTTTTAAATTTCTAATGTACGCATTTAGGTCTTCACTGGGTTTCTTAAAAGCTCAAGTATTATGCATGGAAAATATTTTCACGAACTTTTTTTATCATCAGGGGATTAACTTCTTCTGGAATCCCATTACTTACAAATACTCACTTGCTGGAATTACAATAATTACCATCCTTATTCAACAACAAAACTTAAAGAATCCAATTAAAATGCATAATACTTTAAACCTTTAAAGTTACAAAATTTTACTTTTTTCTTAAGCAGTTAAGCACAACACACAGCAGCATCTCCACTTACTCAGATGTTATACGGGGTTATTGATCATCTCCCCTAACCGGGCAGCTTTGAGCTTAGATCATCATCAGCAAGTCAAAGAAGCTCCAGAAGGCAAAATATCTTCTAATCTTCAAAAGCATTAATAAAATGCCTGTGTGAGAGGAAAAAAAAAATGGGAATTACACCAAAAGAGAACTTCTCTCAAGTGTACCGTCTAGATAGGCAGTAACTTCTGTTTCTTCTGTTCCTTCTCTTCTCTTTAAGCGAGGGCTCAGAACACGTTAATCACAGCCCTGAGGGTGTGCATGAGCTGAACTGGCAGTACTTGGTATTACAACTGCCCTCTGTTTCCAGAACTCTCTTTGGGGAGAAGCCCAACTTCGTTGAATAATACACGCATATCATCCTGCACTAGACCCCGATCACCCTTTTACTGCTCCGATCCTTCAACCAGCAGAGATCCTCGTTCCCTTACCATACAAATGACACTTTTTAGAGTGGAAAGAGGAACTTTGGAAATACATATTAGCTAATAGACTGTCTTTATTATATTGATATATATTCTAAAAAATAAAAATAATGTACGTCCATTCCATTAAAGCAAAAATTAAAGGTTTATGTACATTATATGAATACTTAAAAGATTGTAAGCAGATTAATTATTCTTGGCACATATTCTTGTACTTCAATCTGTTTTCTTAATAGATTCCATCTGTAATACTGTGTCACTCGTACTGTGTCTGAGAAAAAAGGCTGACATGGTCTTATTATTTTTAATTTTTCACAAAGTTGCCAAAGTCTTTTTCAAAGTTTCATTTTATGTTAAATAATATGAAATCACTGACATCATCTGGCTCTTCTGTAATGATGTTATTTTCTTTTTTCCTTTTTTTTTTTTAGAGAGACTTTATTTGTTTATTTATTTGACAGAGAGAGACAATGAGAGAGGGAACACAAGCACAAGTGGGAGAGGGAGAAGCAGGCTTCCCGCAGAGCAGGCAGCCCAGTGCAGGGATCGATCCCAGGACCCTGACATCATGACTCGAGCCGAAGGCAGACACTTAACAAATGAGCCACCTAGGCGCCCCTGATGTTATTTTCAACAAGAAATGCTCTTTTCACAGCTGTTGAAAAACCTGGTAAGCTCAAAGCAAAGTCTGCTAATCAGAGGATATTCTTAATTCTACCTTTTTCATACCAAAATTGTTAAGTATTTCAGGCTAAAGATTTTACAGATAGTATCTTTTTTGCCTAATTTGGTGTTCCTTCTTCCACGCTCACCTCCTCCAATTCCCTCACCAGGACACACTCCCACACACAGTTTTCTTCCCCAGTGCAAATCCCATCACATCACTTCCCAATTTACCAAATTCCCAATGGCTTCCCATTGCCCCTTGAATACAATCCGAAATCTTAACAGGGCCTCCAGAGCTCTGGGAAACCTGGTCCCTCCCTACCTCTCAAACGCAGCAGGTCCTCCCCTGCCCTGGGCCCTCTGTGTGCTCCGTAATGCTCTTCTCAGTCATCTGAGAGACTTCTAATGCCCCCATTCCAAGTTACCCCACAGGATCCTCTCTCCCAAAAAGTACTCTGTACTTTTGCTACACAGCATTCATCAAAATCTGTACTGACCTGTGTGCTTTCAGAAAGCCTATCTCCACCAGGTGGTAAAAACTTCATGAGAGTGGAGACATCACTCCAGTTTGAGTCACCTCTTAATCATCAACCTTTTTACCCAGCACCTGGCACGGTCCTTGTCGCCTTGTGAATCTTTAGTAAATATTCAGTGAATGAGTGAATGAAAGACTGAGAAGGAGAAAGTAAGGAGACAAAGGGCAATCTAGTTATTTCAGTCAACTCATGATTTATGACCAAAACACTTCACAGTCCTAAATCCAACTACATCATCAATGGTCCCCTCTACACAGGACGATTCTCACCAGCACACAAACAGTCTGTACTTCCTCCCAACCTGAAGGAAACGGAGAGAGAAAAAGCTCTCTCTTGACCCACCATTCCCATGAACTCCTCGTTTCTCTAATTCAATTTTACAGGAATACTCAAAGAGCTTACTGTATCTGTGGTCTCCAATTCTTTCTTTCCATCCTCAGTTGAACCCATTCCAATCAGGCTTTGTCCCCACTGCTGTCCTGAAACTTCTCTTGTTTAAGCCACCAATGACCTCCATAATGAACTAGGCAAGGTCTTGGTATCTATCCAACCATTCAACTATCCAACCATCTTGAACTAGCTAGGTACTGAGACAGGCACTTAAAACGATCTAACCTTTTCAACTGTTCATCACAACCACTCCCTGAGGCAGGTAGCATTATTCTCTCCAGATGGAGCCTAAATGAATTCATTCAAGGCCTCCTGGGCAGGGGGGGACCCGGGAGAGACAATTTTTACTAAATTTAATAGTCAATTTTCATCTTACTTGGACCTCAATGTGTCTGGTATTTAACAGAGCTGATCACTCCCTTCTTTCTTTAAACACTTTCTTTGCTTGGTTTCTAGGAGACCACATGCTTCCTGACTCTCCTCCTCCTTCATTGACCATTCCTTCTTAGACTTCTCATTATGCCAACCTTTTAAGTTAGAGCAGGGCTCTCGGTTCTCAAATTTCATCTCTATCTTTACCCCCTCCTCTTGCTCATCTCACTGGGTCTCACACCACTTTAAATAGCATCAGTAAGAGCCTGAACGTCTTCCTTTAACTCAGGACTCACATTTTCAGCTCCCTACTTGACATCTCCTCTTGGATGTCAAATAGACACTTCACACTTGACATAACTCCTTATCAAACTCCCGATGTTCCACCCCACTAAGACTGATGCTCCTACAGGATTCGCCATCTCAGTAAGTGGTAATTCAATCTTCCATGTCATCCCTGACTTTTCCCCTTCCCTCGCAGCACATACCCAACCCATCAGCAAATCCTGTTAGCTCCATCTTAGAAATGTATCTAAATTCTAACTACTTCTCCCTCCTTCCACCACCACAACTGCTATGGGAGCCTCCTTGCCTCCATCTGGATTACTGCAATAGCCTCCGGCTGATTCTTCCCTTGTCTCACTGCACAGTTTTCAAAACAAAAGGCCAGAGTTACCTTGATTTATTTTTTTAGAGTCATACTGATTTTTTTAAAAATCAGATCATGTCACTTCTCTGCTCAAAACCCACCAAAAATTTCCCTTCTCATTCAGAGTAAAAGCTACCATAGCAGCTTCAAGGTCCATAACTGGCCCCAAAAGTAACCTCTCTTGCCTCATCACTGCCACTCTCTTCCGCGTTCACCTCTCTTTTGTCTTACTGCCTTCTTTGCTGCTCTCTGAGGATCTGAACACACTCCTGCCAGGGTCTTTGCAGTAGACTGCTGTTCCTCTCTCCTGAGTGAACTTCTTCAGAGACATTTGCACGGCACTCTTGCTCACCCACAGCAGACCCTTACTCCAAGTATCAATCCATCAGGGGGGCCTTCTCTGGCCACTCTATTTCATGTAACACTTCATCACCACCGCCACAACTTTCTATCCAGCTACCTTGATTTACTTATATTTGTTTATATCCATTCATTCATTCATATCAGCCCCCCCTTCCCTCTCCTCTTTTTTCTCTTCCCTTTGTAGACATTAAGCTTCTTGAGGGAAGAAATTTTTATTCTGTCTAATATGGTATTCCTCCAGAGGCAAGAAAATGCCTTGTCACCAATACATATTTACTGAATAAAGGCTGAAAATAAGCTTATGGGTAGGCAATCGAACCAAACCTCCAGACCCTACTATTCTTAAGAGAAATCTCCTAGAAGAACATGGACCATGCAGTTATAATCAAATTCTGCAGAGTAACTTGTCTTCAGACAACTTGGCACACAGTCTTCAGATAATTTTATCACTGATCATATTTTTCACTGAAATTTTAGTTTTCCCACATTATGAACAATTATGTGTTACCATCTTTAAGAGTTAAGTAGAACATTTTAAAATGTGACATTTGGGTCTCAGTTATCAATACCAAATTCCCTCCACTTGTACTGCAGCTATCCAACTATGTCCTCCTGTGGGGAGGTATCCACTAATTTATTAAGGCCTTGCCTGTGGGCGTGGGAGTTCCTCTTGAGATCCCGTTATTATGTTATTTGCCACAGTATCCATAAGGAGAACTTGTATTTTCGCAGATGCCTAAACTGGGTGATAGGAAGAACGGTGACTGGGAGGCGAGCTATGGCTGCTTTCTTCCACAAGGTGGTTCTTTAAACTTCTCTGGTATAGCAACTAACTGCTGTAACACTTCCAAAGGCATTTCTCAGCCTATAGCTAAATGATTTCAAGGTTCTTTTCATGAGTCTGTCTTCCAAGAATCCTGTGACTCTCACTGGCTACCCCAGTACATTTTCATCTCTAATCCCCAGACTCCAAGTCTCCACTTAGTGGAGTTCCTAGTGGACACTATATAAAGAGTATTTTATCAATGCAATTTATATGTGCTGAACTAAATTTCACAAACAAAACTGGACCAGGTTGGATTCTGACACTATTACTCTACTCCTGAACACTGTTTGACCTTGTCTGGTATCACCAAGAAATTCAACACCATCTGCCTTATTTCCTGAATCACCATCAACCTACAGTTTAATGAGAAACTACATACTTTCAATATGCTACTACCGCTTTTCTTAAGTGTCAGTGTAAAACGACACTCCTAAAGTCAGGACAGATCCCAACATACCAATATATATATATACTAATCTAGTATA
Source organism: Ailurus styani (assembly GCA_002007465.1). Taxonomy (NCBI): domain Eukaryota; kingdom Metazoa; phylum Chordata; class Mammalia; order Carnivora; family Ailuridae; genus Ailurus; species Ailurus styani. The sequence continues at coordinate 1,485,827 of LNAC01000049.1, read as the reverse complement.
AAAACAATTTGAAAAGAACAGCAGTATGTGGGCATCACCAATAATACAAGAGAATGAAGAACTGATATTTATTAAGTACCTACTATATGCCAGGCATTTTTATCCACATTATCACAAGTAATCCCTACAATGGCCTTGAATAGGAGGTATACAGCACCAGACTTCAAAATCCCTCAAGGTGCCTCCCTAAATCCCAGTACCACATCCTCCTACGTCGGTGTGAGGGGCGCCTGAGTGGCTCAGTGGGTTAAGCCTCTGCCTTCAGCTCAGGTCATGATCTCAGGGTCCTGGGATTAAGTCTGGAATGGGGCTCTCTGCTCAGCAGGGAGCCTGCTTCCTCTTCTCTCTCTGCCTGCCTCTCTGCCTACTTGTGATCTCTCTCTCTGTGTCAAATAATTAAATAAATAAAATCTTAAAAAAAAAAAAAAGCAGACATTACCAGATTTTACCAAGATGAGCAGCTAAAAATTAACATCCATATTTAAACTGTTTTATCTGGCACACACATAAAGATCAATCTTAAACCTACAGAACAGGCTAACATGTTTTAAATTTTTTTCAGTGAACTCACTCTGGTGGGCCCAGGGGATACAAGCCTTCTTAAAAGAAACTGCACTAGAATAACCAGACTGGGGTTTTTCATGGGAAAGATGGATAGTTGGTTGTATTTGACCCTCAAGTATTTCAGGCAAAACTTATTTCTTCCATGTCACCTAAGTTGTTAAGTCTTAAATAACTCTCTGTCATGGAAACGTGCTAACGAACACGAGCTCCTTGGGGAAAAGAAGATTCCACTGCTGTCCTTCAATCTGACATGAGCCAGACTTCGCAGTGGGCAAAAAACACAGACCCAACTCTTAAAATTCCATGAAAAGTGCTGCTTGCTTCCTTCGGTGCTTAAAAGCTTCGCATTAATGTACAAAATAAAATACCTCCAATGCAGGTATTTGTGAAAGGACATGAAGACAGAATAAAATTAGCACTTATACAACGACCACACTGACAACACCTAATATTTTAGAGGAAAAGAGCTAACGGTCCTACTGGCAATTGTAATTTTCTTTTTCTTTCTTTCCTTTCTTTCTTTCTTTTTCCTTTCTTTTTTTTTAAAGATTTACTTATTTTAGAGAAAGAGTGAAAGAGGGCAGGGAAAGGGGCAGCAAGAGACTCTCAGGCAGACTCCCCCACCAAGCACAGAACCTGACGTGGGACTAGACCCCACGACCCTGAGATCATGACCTGAGCCAAAACCAAGTCCGACGCTCAGCCGACCCAGCCACCCAGGCGCCCCGCAGTGCTGATTTTCTATGCTCCTTCCTTCGGTATGGCTTCAAAAGAGCAGAGGTGCTGGATTCTGCGCTCCCAGGACCCCTCTGCACCCCCAGCCCCGGGCTGGCACACGCACCTCCCGCGGCAGCTGGGCAGCCTCCTGAGGCTCTGCCTTCGGGAACCCGATCCGCGGGAACAGCACTCCTGGACCTTTGACGTCACTGTGGTTGAAGATATTTTTCACACCAGGTTCTTTAAACAAAGATTCACGTGATAAATTTCTGTTCGAGTTTAGTTCCAGGAAATGTTTGGTTTCTGCAGATGTTTACAGGCTTCCGGTTGTCGGCACATGAAAATTATATAATCCTGTGTTTCTTTTTCTCACTTGAGCAAGCAGAAAAATGTAAAATCAAATATCTCGCCCGAATCTGCCCACCACGGACCTAGGGGAGTACTTTATTCTCAACTTCTTTTGGCTGAGGTTCGTTTTATTTTTTAAAAGGCTACACTGCCTTTTGACCTAAACTGCTTACATGTTTTAAGAAGCTGCAAAATATAAAATGCAAAAGACATAACGTTGACCTGCTTGTAAGTTCCAGATTAAAGTGGAAAAACGAGAAAATACAATGGTGTGTTTACACTGAGAAGGTATAATGGCCCAGAATAAACGCCCGGAATTAAATTCACTGCTCCCCAAAAGATATAAAAGATTCCATAAGGAACAAAACAGCACTCTACCTTCTTTGTTAAAACCCAGTTTACTAGTTTGTGAACAACCAAGTATGCTCTTGGCTGAATTTCCCGAGCAATACTAAAAAGCCTGAAATTTTTACAAATTACTGTAGGAGGAGAGATCATCGAACATTATTTTGAAAATTAAAAATGTCTTAGAAAAGTGAATTAAACTGGTTTTATGACAGGTGTACATTCTAAGTCCCTTCATTTGGAAAGCCGTTCAGATTACATGCCTGGGTATTGTCATCGTAACTGGACAATTGTTTTTAGGTTCTTTCACTCCTCAAAACATGTTCTGTTTTAAGTGGCTCCTAATTTATTCCTATATTTATAACCCATCTCCTTTCAACAACACATTTGAGACAGTCTATCAAAATGCAGACATTATAATAAAATTATATTTTATAAATATAAAAATTTGGACAAAGGAAAAAGGCCATGCAGTTATGTAGCCTGGAGGGTTATTTAAATTAAGCCATAAATTCGGCCCTGTACTGCCTGGTTGATAAAGCAAAAGAAAAAAAAAAAAAAAACAATCAATTGCAAAATTCACACCAGCCAAGATGCAATGCTGTCCAGAGAAACAGAATTTGTCCTGGTAGGCAAATCTGAGAAAAATTTCTCTACCATATTATTAATACTGTCCCTGATCGATATCCTGATTAGTTCATCCAGCAGTTTCTTACAGTATATAACATAAACAATAAAAATATAGAGCTCTCTGATAATCTGGATATATTCAGATGATAAAAAACAAAACCTAAAAAGTATGTCCAGTAGAACTTTCTGTGATGCTGAAAATGCTCTACATCTATACACTGTCCAAGATGGTAACCCACTAGCCATATGTGGTTAGCGAACACTTGAAATGAGCCTAGTGCAATTAAGAAACTAGATTTTTAATTATATATCATTTTAATTTTATTTTTTATTTATTTGACAGAGAGAGAGAGAGATCACAAGTAGGTGGAAAGGCAGGCAGAGAGAGCAGGGAGCCCGATGCGGGCCTCAATCCCAGGACCCTGAGATCATGACCTGAGCTGAAGGCAGAGGCTTTAACCCACTGAGCCACTCAGGTGCCCGATATCATTTTAATTTTAATAGCCATATATTAGAAAAGCAAATATCTACCCACTGGACTGCACAGGTCTAAAACATTAGCTATCAAACTTTTATTAGTAGCAGAACCATTTGGAGGTTGGCAAACCCACATGGAATCTAACACATAAGAAAATAAAGATGGTTTATTGTATTTTTATAATACATTAATATAATACAATAATTATATATTATATAATATATAATACAAATAATAATGTATTTATTTTTTTAAGTTCAAATTTATAATATTAACTCATAGGCAATGTGAGTATAAAAAACTGAAGGTATTAAGTGAGAGGCATAAACTTAGATCAGCCCCAGTAAATACTTACTGTATTTCATTTGGATGCACTGTGCCATGCCCATGTGGGACTTCTAACTACACACTCTGAGCTACCCAATTAGCAAGGGCCACACACACCGCAGCCATGTACTCAAAAAGCATAAGAAGAAAACACAGCATGCCGGCAGGGCCGTTTCAACATTTCTCTTCATGGGAGGAGTCTTCCCAGGAATCCACACGGCCATCCGAGAGCTTTGGATTCAGACCACTGCTCAGGTGCAAGGAAATGAGAATCAGAGAGTGGGTGCAGAGTCACGCCAGCTTAGAACCCTTCGTTACAAACAGAAACCAGTACCTCATCTGCCCACCCCAGCCACGGCTTCTAGCAACCCCACGAAGGACATGCCCATGTCTGTAAAGCACTCCCGGGAAAGCTCAAAGCTACTGCTTCTAACTAAGAACTCAGAGTTCATGTATAGTTCCTCCCAGGCCAAATACATCTACCAAGTAAAGGTCACTTTTATCATAAGCAATGTTGCCTAGTAACAAAGCTAACTTTCCATTTGTATCAGGATTCAGAGGAACTAAGTAGAAAGTTCATCCAAGGTCAGATCTGTCATTAGAGAATGAGAAATGATTTTGTTCATTCTTGACCCACCGTCATGATTTAAAACGATACGTGTGCGTGTGTGCGTGTACACACACACACACACACACCCTAGCATATAAAAAAATAGAAAAGAACTTACTTAACTTTATCAAAACTCTATAGCACAATCATACCTAATGAGTAAGTAAAAGAAGTATTTCCTTTAAAAGGCCAGGAAATGAGACAAATATGACTACAATCATTACTTCTATTCGATAGTGCAGAAGTCCTAGTCAATGAGGGCACATGGCTAGCTTAGTCAGTAGAGCATGTGACTCTTGATCTCACGGTCGTGCGTTCAAGCCCCACATCAGGCATGGAGACTACTTCAAAAAAAAAAAAAAAGGACAAAAACCAGAAATGAGGTAAAAATTTTTAATTTATGTGAGGTGACCAAACTGTCCTTATCCCTGTGTGATAATTATTTATATAGCGAATTATGAAGGAAAGGTATTAAAGCTAATAAAAAATAAGTTTATCAATGTTTCTGGATAGAAGAATCAATATGCAAAAGTTAATATAATTCCCATAAGCCAAAAAATAGCACTTTGTAATTTAAATAGGAAAAACTACCATTTAAAATGGTAACTACTGCTATAAGTTTTCTAATAATAAATCTAACAAAAAACTTCAAGAGCTTTATGGAGATAATTACAGAGTTGAGTAAATGGAGAAATATCTGTGGATGAAAAACCTAATAAATATTCCTAAATTGAACTGAAATTCAATATAATTCTAATAAAACTTCCTAAGGGTCTTTCATGAACCATAGTAAATCGATCCTAAAATCCATAAGAAAAAAGAACCAAATGGGGAAGGAGACAAACCATAAGAGACTCCTAATCTCACAAAACAAACTGAGGGTTACTGGGGGGTGGGAGGGTAGGGATAGGGTGGCTGGGTGATGGACATTGGGGAGGGTTTGTGCTTTGGTGAGTGCTGTGAAAGGTGTAAGCCTGATGATTCACAGACCTGTACCCCTGGGGCAAATAAAAAAAAATTAAAAAAGAAAAGAAAAGAAAAAAGAACCAAAAACAGCTTTGACAAATGTGAAGAAGAAAACAGGCAGGCAACTTGCCCTCCAAAATGTTAAGACTTACATTCAGCCATAGCAAATAAAATGTTAACAGGTGAATGAAAGGCAACAGAGCACCTGGAAAAAGTCTCCTACTATGTTTAGAAGTATGACATAAAATAGCAGTAGTACTGCAAATCAGAGGGGCAAGGATGGACTACTGAACAACGGTGCTGAGACATAGGTCATCCATTAAGGAAACTTAGATCCGTGTTTCATATCACCGAGAAACATTTTCAGGATAATTAAAGACTTAAATATTTGTGAAAATAAAACTTCTAAAACTTTTAGAAAAAAAATATCCTTGAGGAGATACAGGATTTTAAAAATAAGATTTAAAAAGTTGATAAATAATACTACATTAAGGTTTGACCTGAGAAGATCCTGATAACCAACAAAGTGTTTCTCTGCAGAATACACAACAAACTCTTAAAAACCAATAAGCAAACACAATAAAGTTGAAAAAAAAAAAAAACGTGGACAGCCAATTAACAGAATAGAAAATCTGAGTGGAGGGGCGCCTGGGTGGCTTGTGGGTTAAGCCTATGCCTTCCGCTCAGGTCATGATCTCAGGGTCCTGGGATCAAGTCCCGCGTCGAGCTCTCTGCTCAGCGGAGGGCCTGCTTCCCCTTCTCCCTCTGCCTGCCTCTCTGCCTACTTGTGATCTCTGTGTCAAATAAATAAATAAAATCTTTAAAAAAAAAAAAAAAAGAAAAAGAAAATCTGAGTGGAAAATAAACATAAGATGTCCAAACTCAGTACAATGCAATTTAACACTACAGTAAGATACCATTTCACACCAGACTGGCAAAATAGGATACGATAATGAAAGAAAATTGAACTAATTCAACCACTTCAGAGAGCAATTTCGCAATAATAAAGGTGAAGCTGCTTATGCTTACAATCAACCAACTCCCCTCCTGCTCAATATAGAGACGGGCATATGTACATCAGGAGGCATATGTAAGAATGTCTGTTAGCATTGCTTATAACAGCAACAAATCGCAAACAACTCTAATATGAATTAACGGGAGAATGGATAAGCATATGGTGATACTGTCTTATAATGAAATACTACATGTATTTAAAAGAATTAAAGACAGCCACATTATCAAAGATAGATAAATGCTAAAAAAAAAAAAATATTAGTGGGGTGCCTGACTGGCTCAGTTGGTTAAGCATCTGTCTTCGGCTCAGGTCATGAACTCAGTGTCCCAGGGTGGAGCCCATAGTTGGGCTTCCTGCTCAATGGGGAGTCTTCCTCTCCCTCTGCCCCTACCACTTCTCCCCCACTGCTTGTACTCTCTCTCTAATAAATAAATAAAATCTTAAAAAAATAAAAGATGAGTTAGTATGCAAAACTCTTTTAAAAAAAGTCAGCTTCTGCAAAGCAAAAGAAATAATCAATAGAGCGAAAGGCAACCCAAAGAATGGGAGAAAATATTTGCAAATATGTATCTGTAAAGGGTTAATATCCAAAATATATAAGGAATTTCCCCAACTCAATAGCAAACTATCAAGTAACACTTGATTAAAAAATGGGCAAAGGACTTGAATAGACTTCTCCCCAAAGAAGACCTACAAATGGCCAACAGGTATATAAACAGATGCTCAACATCATTAGTCATGAGGGAAATGTAAAGAAAACCACAATGAGGTACTACCTCATACCTGTTAGGAGAGCCATTAACAAAACAACAGAAAACAGCAAGTGCTGGCAAGTTTGTGGAGAAACTGAACCTTCGTGCACTGCTGGTGGGAATGGAAAATGGTACAGCCGCCATGGAAAACAGTACGGCAGTTCCTCAAAACAATAAATAGTACTACCACATGATCCAGCAATCTCCACCTCTGGATATTTATTCAAAAGAATTTAAATGAGAATCTAGTACAAACACCTACACTCCCATGTCTACTGAAGCATTTTTCATAACAGCCAAGAGGCAGAAACAACCGAAGTGTCCACTGGTGGATGAATGGATAAAGAAAATGTGGTCTATTCCCAAATGGAATATTATTCAGCCACAAAAAGAAGGGAATCCTGTCATTCGCGGCACAGACGAACCTTGAGGACATTCAAGGAACTAGCCAGTCACAGGAGGACAACTGCACAATACCACTTACATAAAAGCAGCTAAACTCACAGGAGCAGAAGGGAGAAGGGCAGCTGCCTGGGGTTGGGGGGAGGGAGAAATGGGGAGCCACTGTTCAGTGAGTACAGAGATTTAGTCACCCAGGAGGAAGACATTCTAGATATCCACTGCATAACACTGTGCTTACAGTTAACAGTAATGCACTGGGCCCTCAGAAATCTGTTAAAAAGGAAGAGATCATGTTATAGGACTTTTACCCCAATAAAAAAAAATGTTAGATAAAAAAAGCTCCTGAAGACCATAGTAAAATGTTTAATAAAGTCTGAAATAATCAATCTATGTAAAAAAGGTAACGTATATATACATATATAAATATATAAACTCCACAGACCTATACAAAAGTAGTAAAAGTACAAAATATGTGTTGAAATGTTGCACACTAAATTCAGGATAGTGGTTTCTACTAAGGACAGAAACAAGAGAATGAAACAAAAAAAATGCTGATCAGAAAACTTCTCTTATCTATGATATTTTATTACTTAGGGGGAAAAAATTAAAGCAGGTATTACAAACCTGATGGTGAGAGTTTAGTCTATTTTTCTATATGCTTGAAATATTTTATTATAGAAACAGTCTTTTTAGAACCTAATACTAAGAACATTTTCTTCCCTTCTAAGAAATGAGTATGCTCCATCTCCGGTAACACAAGGTTCCACGGACCCTCCGTGGGGGAAGATGGGCCCCAGATTACAGCAAAGTTGCTTTTGTGAGTGTGTGTTCACTCTTCTCAGAAAAAGATCCACAGATTTCATCAGAAGGGTCTGTGACTTGAATGAAAATGTTAATTGATATTTGCCATTTTGCACTAGGCAACAAATAAAAAAAAAGCAGAATCAAATCTGAATTAAAGTAAGTCAACATATTTATAACGTTTTTCTTAGTTCTGATTTTCTGTTGATATGTTATTCATTTTATGTATTTTTGTCACAGAACTGACTCAACCCCTCTCTTTAAAAAGGCAAGGTGTTAATTTTAAAAATAAAAAAAAAAAGAAAGAAACCTCCTTTAACAGATCCCACCAAATCCATGGAAGTGAGCACAAAAGAGAAGAATCAGCAGGGATGGATATAAACAATGACACAGCAGCTCTGGGATGCAATGTCAAGACAAAATGGTTCCATTACTAACTTTAACAGGAAAGCCTACAGACGGGACTCAAACACAGGGCAGCCGCTCACCTTTTGGGCCACAAAAAACCGAACCCCTAAGGACCAGGACAGTAACAGGAGGAGGTCAGAATCTGGGGGTGGGGACCATGTAATTTATTTAAGAAACTCCCCAGACTGTTCTGAAACACCCCTCCCCACATTTGACCACCAAAGCCCCCAACCCCTGCCCCAGTTGAGATCACTGGGTTAGAAGTACTCTTTCAATTTGTTCAACATTCAACGAATAGTTTGCGGAACACCCATTGTGTGTGACTGTCAGGAAGTAATATTTTACAGGAAGAATATTTTTATACATCTGCACACTTAGAGATTTCTGGGCAAATTTCACGGATACCTGGATTAAGGGATAAGCCTCAAAACTTAAAACTTAAAGGATGACTGAACACACAGTAAGAGATGTATCTCCCTTGAGGTGTGTGTGCACAGTCTAGCGGGTGATGGAACCAGGGCTGTAGCAGTATTCCAGGAGTGATAAGCTCAGGAGTCTCCCATCCTACATTACTGTTGTTAGGTAACCATCTGTCCCTTTCTCCCGTGTCCACTTCCGGGAGAATACGAATAAATACAGGCACTAAAAACCATCAGTCCGCACACACTAGGCTAGTTCTTAAGGACACCCCTGTGAACAAGAGAAAGTTCCTGCCCTCACAAACCTCGCAGTCAAGTGCTGTACTGACACACGAGTCATCTACCACGCAATATGGCAAATCTGTGACAGATTCCAGGGTGGTCGTGAGAGGTTAGAGAGACACCAACTGAGACCTGAAGGATGAGGAGTCAGCCAGATGCCTTCGTCTGAAAGGAAGAGAAAATCCTGAACCAACCTTCGCAGAACAAGAAACCCCAAGGAAGGAAGGCTCAACCATGCCAGCCAGAGGCACGGGGTCCCACTGTCTTTGAACTCCTCCATCCTTCCTGTGACCGCTCGTGCTCACTTGGGACCTGGAAGATGGCTGGAGCGTGGGCCACAGTGGGCAAGATCTTCCCAGAGACGAAATCCTTGCCCAAAGCTCTCGTGGGCCAGAACCAGGCTCCGTGCTTACCCTCAAACTAATCACCCAGTAGGAATGGAGCTGTCCGACAGCCAGAGGCTGGGGCCCAAGCCCGCCTTCCCCAGGGCACATGGACATGCAAAGATTTTTGAACAGAGTCAAGGTTCCATTAGAAAAAGAACAGGACGAAAGCAACCGGCAGGAAGCACTACTGTCATTAAGGCAGTATTTCCCCTTTTTTAGAATACTATGTTCTCACTAACAGGAGACAGAAAGAAATAAAAGATCACCTTGTTCTTATGCAACCGCATATACATATTTAAATATTTTAATACACACCAAAAACTAAAAATTAATGCAACTAGCATAGAATGAACGAAGTACCACAAGGGCTGGGACATCAGAGCAACGGAGAGGGATCGGGTTTTGAATATCCAGAGCAATCCTCAAAGAACAGAATTACAAAATGACAGAGAGGCTGATTCGTGATTAAAGGCACAAAGGTAAAAGTTAGGGCGAGAAAAGCCATCTCTGTTTAGCTGTAAGAGAGACTCTGTGGAGAACACACAGAAAATGCCTGCGCAAACATAAAGCTCAGGAGGGCAAAACCCCTGAGGCTCTGTCTCGTAACAAAGGCACTCTTCCGCATTTGCTGAATGAATGAACGAATGAACAGGCTTAGATTTGAAATACTGTGTGACCACAATCTTCCAAAGGTTTCTCATCAGGGAACACAAGGGACGCAAACTATTTTTGATGCAAACTCTTGTTTTCAATGAGCAGAATGGACTGGAGGAAAATGAGACAGAAAGGGTGATCAATTAGGAAGCTACTGAACTCATCTGGGCATCAGGGAATCAGGGGCAGAGATCCAGAGGTCCAAGAACCAAAATGTAGAAGCAGTTTCTAAAAGTGGTGGTTGTACGTGAGTATATGTACTTTATTTCATTTACAAACTATTTCACAAGCACATAAAGAAGCACTGTTGCATATGTTAGATTCATTAGTTACTGCATTATGAAAAACAGGATAATGAATTTTTAACCTAGTTGGTCTGATCCTGAATTTTAAGTTTTGACGGTATTTCAAGAGGACTTTTTACCCTCAGTTTCTTTTTCACCTCTGACGGGAAAGATGTGTGACTCAAGCTCGTCCATCAGAATCAGAGTCTCTGTGGCCTCCTAGTGCTAGTTGTCTGGAATGACAGCTTCTGTGGCAAACTCTCTATTAAAATAGTATAAACTCATTCTCTCCTCTAGTTTTTCTTCCACATTCATAAATGATAATAAGGACATTCCTCAAAATAACATCTCAACACTATCCACAACCACACCAAGGCCACGACTGAAGTGAACAAAATGCCTACCAAGCTAAAAGTCATTAGATCCTTCATGCTTATGTGTCCAGCATTATTTTCTAGACCAAACCCTGAGGAGCTAGACCGCCAGGGTTTCTCTCTGTTTTATTTTTGTTTGTTCCAAACACGATTTGAATTGTCATTTTCCCATATCTTATATGCCATTTGGTCTTATTTCACCCCTGGGAACTTGCTCCACGACTATTCACTATAAAAAATAACCAGTGCTCCCACCTGTCAAAAGACACAAGTCAGTCTCCCTAATCAAAGAGTCTCTGATCTTCTAACTATTTCTAAGTTTATAATGCACACTCGAGGAGCTCTTGCTGATAATCAGTCTTGGTCACATGTGAATGGGGGCTCCACGTCCAGCAAGACCCTGAGTCCCAGGACCCCCCTGGGAGGCAGCAGAGATGCTCCAACTAACCTAAGAAAAGACCACCAGCTGGGGGAAGGCTGTGTGTTGGCTGGCAATGCTGCCCACCAGAGATGTGATCTGCACAAAATACCCACCTGTGTCTTTCATGGAACCAAAACGTTACAGAGATACGAGTAGCGTAAGTCTTCGTGTCATCTGGACACTTCTTCTATGAATGACAATGTATTTCATCAGAAGAGCTAAACGACTGGCTCAAGGTCACATACCCTAACTATATTTAGACACCTGGAGAAGAGTTTAGAAATGAATAAGTGATAAATACATAAAAGCTAAGCAAATGAACATCACCTCCTCTCCAAAACACACAATTTTTAACACCAGGGAAAACTTTCATGGGTTATATCCCTCAGCGGCAAATACTGTTTCCACAGTCCTAATTAATGTAAACACTATTATTCAAAATTTAACTATGTAATGAGAAGGGAGGAGGTCTCCGCACCTAGGATGAGGGGCAAAATAAAGATAAATTCTCTTCTATTATGAGAAATCAAAGGTAACGCCTAAGACTGAAAAATTAAAAACTGGGAAAGCAACATGCATTTAGAGATTTGGAGGCAAGTAACAGCAGAATCAGGTCTCAGAGCTGAACTCCCAGGGGCAGGGACCCGGGTGTTGGTTCTGTAACGAGCCCTGTAGAACTCCTGGACTCTGAATTCCAGGCACGTAGAACGGAGATTAAAATTAAGTGAAAGAGTGGCCAAGGTGAGACACTAGAGCTGGGGTTTCCGACTGTGTAATACCTGCTCTAAAATTTTATTTTTTTCCATTTAAATAAAATGTAGATAAAACAGTGACGTTTTATTTGAACAACTTAATTTTCTATTGTTTTCACTGTGGCTATGGTGTTTTCATTCATGGAAGAAAAAAAATATTCACCCACTGAATTGAAGACGTATAAACACGTTCTTAGGGCTGAGAAAACACACAGGACAAAGTGCTTCCCTGCAAAGGGTCACTCTCTACTAGAGAAACACACAAACAACCAAAAAGCAATGAGATAAGCACCCTAAACTTAACTATGCTGTGAGCCCGGTTTCCTCACTTGTGAAACGCCTCCTCCAGTTTTTGTGAATATTCAGTAATTCAGTGCATATAAAGTTATAAGCACCCTGGCCTGCCGTATCATAAAAACAAGACCAAGATGACAAATCCTTACCCGCCTGATTTTAAAACCCATGTTCATTCTGCTCCATCACATTTCTAAATTAACTCTATTCTTTTCATACATTAAAGATTTATTTCCCTCCTGGACCCAAACAGTAGCCAGTAAATGAGCAAACTGTGACTCACTACATATGTAGATGCGGCCTAAACTCGAAGGATAAAAAAAATCTTTTTTAGCTCTTTTTTTCCTTTTCTAGTTCTTTTTAATTATTTATGAATATCTGACTTATTTAGAAATAGTCCCCTATAATATGTCTTATGAGTTGGACATAATTAAAAGTGAAGTTCTTGATGTATTAAGAAGTAAAATGCGGCAGTGGACTGTTTTTCAATAACCAGGAAGTAAATTGTTTATCACTAGATGGCACTGTATTGGATAATTAAAAAAAAAAAAAAACTAGCATGAGATCCACTTTATCAAGTTAAAAGAATACTTTCTTTTATTTTTTTTTTAATTTTATTTTTATTATTTGCCCAAGGGAAAAGAATACTTTCTTTTAAACAAGGGCGCCTGGGTAGCTCAGTGGGTTAAAGCCTCTGCCTTCGGCTCAGGTCATAATCTCAGGGTCCTGGGATCGAGGCCGCATCGGGCTCCCTGCTCAGTGGGGGGCCTGCTTCCTCCTCTCTCTCTGCCTGCCTCTCTGCCTACTTGTGATCTGATCGCTCTCTGTTTCAAATAAATAAATAAAATCTTTTAAAAATAAATAAATAAACAAAGGAAGGTGAGGGGCACTTGGGTGACTCAGTGGGTTAAGCCTCTGCCTTTGACTCAGGTCATGATCTCAGGGTCCTGGGATAGAGCCCCACATCGGGCTCTCTGCTCAGCAGGGAGCCTGCTTCCTCCTCTCTCTCTGCCACCTCTGCCTGCTTGTGATCTCTCTCTCTCTGTCAAATAAATAAATAAAAATCTATTAAAAAAATTTAAAAAAACAAGAAGGTGAGATTGTATTACTCCTGTTCTATTTCATGGCTTTAAAAATAAAGACGCGGTTTAATGGAAAAGAAAGCGATGACAGGATCAAGTTAAATTTTATTTTTGCACTATTGTGCCATCTTAAGTAATAATTCTGGTATTTTCCAGGCAGAAGTAATTGTGAATGTCTCTCTTGTGCACCAGAACGTGTCGTGGTTTATACTGGAGCAAGCCGGTTACAGTGGGAGCCCCTTCCACAAATGTCGCTAGGTCAGAGGTGACCGAAAGGGGGATTTACTGAGATCTGGAAGGAGGAACTACACAGCAATCACTGTCTGAAGCCCTGACTCTCTTCTTGGTTAGAAGTGGTGACAGACATGGACAATGGCAGGTTCCAGCTTGTCCTCACACTCCCACTGGTTCATGGTTCAGCTCTTTTTCCCAAATATTAGAACTACTGACCAACAAGGGCCCCAGGCCCAATATCAGACACTTGGCTGGAGACACAAAAGTGGCATTCAAGAGATATGTAATGGCTGACCGAGGTACCTTCAGTAAGCTGGACACAGTGCAGTAAACAATTTAAGCTCCTCTTCATACACTAGCTTCAATGTACTGATAATGTTCCACTAATTTATAGAATTATATAACCTTTTACATGTACCGAGTATTATATAACTTTTTTTAAACAAGGCACATCACAGGGGAATCAGTGATATTAAATAGAGATATTAACATAAATTGAGACCACATGTCTGAGCAAAATAGTCAGCTAAGAAATCCAACTCCACCTTTAGTAGTTTCACTCATTTTGCCTGAAAACCCTCAAACATTTATAACCACGTATCCTGAATAGTCAGCCAAACTCCTAAGTATGAGAGTCAACCGCCAAGATGACTCCTTAGCTGTTTTATTTTCAGTACCGATAAACTAGGTCTAGTGCAAGGATCCATGATAGGAGTACGTAACACGCTCAATAACTGTATATTTAAAAAATTGGTGAGTTATCTTCATATTGCTAGTAGTTGGATTCAACACCTTTAAGATCTGAGTTATCACAAGGTAATAAAAACAGAACATAAAAGAAAATAAGAAATATAATCACTAGTCCGGTTTTGCGGATTAAAAAAATAAGATTCTGTGTTCTGTCCCCTCATTTCTTTTTATTTTCTTTTTCTTTTTTTTTATTTTTTAAGATTTTATTTATTTGACAGAGGGAGACACAGCAGGAGAGGGAACACAAGCAGGGGGAGTGGGAAAGGGAGAAGCAGGCTTCCCACTGAAGCAGGGAGCCCAACGCGGGGCTCAATCTTTGGACCCTGGGATCATGACCTGAGCTGAAGGCAGATGCTTAATGACAGAGCCACCCACGAGCCCCATCTGTCCCATCATTTCTTGTGTTTGCCTCTGGCAATGCCTTTTGGCATCATACAGTCTCAGTGACTGCTTCCCTACATGTAACTGCCCAAGTCGATCTCTAACACGGAACCTCCAGCCATCATAATGCCCTGGGCCCATGGGACAGCATCCTGTTCATCCATGTGTGCTCCAATTTTTTTTAAAGATTTTATTTATTTGACAGAGAGAGAGAGATTACAAGTAGGCAGAGAGGCAGGCAGAGGGAGAGGAGGAAAAGCAGGCTCCCCGCTGAGCAGAGAGCCTGATCCCAGGACCCTGAGATCATGACCTGAGCCGAAGGCAGAGGCTTTAACCCACTGAGCCACCCAGGCACCCCTGTGCTCCAATTTTTACAGAGGACTTTCTACGTTCTAAATCCCGTACAGCTATTATCTCTGTAGGCCTTCAACACTCCTATGAGATAGGGACCATTATACTGATCCTGGTGTTGATATACACTAGCTGTTTAACCATGGAAACTTCAGAGAGGATTGAGTAGCTTTTCTGAAGGTTTTATATCTAGTACCTGTCAGCACCAGGATATAACCCTATGCTGGCTCTGACTGTGGACCCATCATTTGTCCCATTACATCAGACAACTTGAGAAGAAGGTCTGCCTCAGATGCATTTCGGTATCTACCTAAAGCATGTAGTACACTTGTATTAGCGTGTCCCAAAAGTAATCTGTTGACTACATATATTCTGAGTGAGAAACTTAGCGGACATGTTGCCTGAGAGCAAAGAATAATTTTTGCTCCAATTTAAACTAGAGAGCACTGTACTGAGATTCATAAAATTTAACAGTGCAGACAATAAAGACAAAAATCAGAGGATAATTAAACTAGAGCCATGTAACTAACCTCTGTACCTCAAACCTGTCTCGGTCTTTAGGATTCCAACTACACAACAGGCCAATCACAGAAAATATCATAGTAGGTCTAGAACTTTTTTTTTTTTAAGATTTTATTTATCTGAGAGAGAGACAGAGACAGAGAGAGCACGAACATTAAAACGGACTCTCTTAGGGGCGCCTGGATGGCTCCAGTCAGTTAAGTGTTCAACTCTTGGTTTCAGCTCAGGTCATGATCTCAGAGTCATGAGATCAAGCCCCGTGTCGGGCTCTACTCTCAGCACAGAATCTGCTTGAGATTCTCCCTCTGCTCTCCCCCCTAAACACACACACACACACACACACTCTCTCTCTCTCTCTCTCTCTCTCTAATAAATAATCTTATTTAAAAAAAAAAAAAAAAAGGACCCCTCCTAGGCCTTCCATGATTCTATTTCCCTCTGGCCAGAAATTCCTTGGAGTCAGTCCTCTCTGTTAAGACACTCTACCTCCATCCCAGGCACACACTGAGTGAACTCTCAAGTCCTGCAGTAGAGAGAGGAAGTCTGTTATCCTCTGGACCCCAGATTTAGTCCTTTTGGGTCAAAGCTTTCTCCTCAGCCAATGGACCCACCAGCTAAACATCCGGGGGTCCCCCTTCCAGAAACTTCCTTCTCCCTGAGCATATCCTTGGCCCCACGCCTGCTCTGTGTGGCATGGGTTCTCAGTCCCTGCAAGAAGACAGTTTTCACTATGACTCTACCCAGCATCTCCCACTCACCTGACTCAGCAAGAGTCACACACAAATTGCATACTTTAAAAATACCTTTGCTCTATATCTGGAGCATTGTTCTTTCCTTTACATTTGAATAAAACGATACGGCGTGAACACTTGATTATAGTTTAAGTCCCTGACTTGAGGCAAGCAAATGCACTCTTTGTCCATGACTTTTTACGATGAGAAATTTTCACTACAGACTTTAATTAGCTGCTTTTAAATTTTATGCAGAGCTTTCATATAACAGAAGAGATTCTGCAATTCCTAATCACCTGGATACAAAAACACTTGAAAGTTAACCACTGTCGGGGATGGTGAAATTTCTACTTCTGTCAATCTTCAAGGAAAAATAAAAAACAAAATGGAGAGAAACACAGAACTATCCTGGACAATACAGTTTTACTTGCCTGAAGGAAGAATTAGGGTGTCGTACAGTTCTTCCAAGTTACTCCTTGTTTTTATCATTACTTTAGAAGGTAATATGATCTATTCTAATGGTTCCAGAGAACCACTTATCCTTTTCCAAGCTTCCACTGTAAGAGTGAACCTGGCTTTTGATACTCTTGCTTCTTTAAACTCGTTCCAAAAAGGGGCTTCAGAGAATGACTTTCTAAAGTCAACACAAACTTCAGACTTTGGATCTCTCTAACAATCAATCTGTCACGGAATGCAGAAGAAACTCAAAAACTCAGGGGTACTCATAAAGCTTTAAAAGCAAAACAGTGAACAAAGATACAGAGGTTAAGTACAGACTTCCAACACCACCAAAGCCCACTGGATTACTTCCATGAAGGTTCCCAGTTCTGGAAATAACTGTTCTGAAAATGACTTTTTTTTTTTTCTAACTAAGTCAGGATCATCCACTCCAACAACCTTGATACGTCACTGTCATTGCTTGGATCTTTAAAGAAAAATGTCTTTCACTGGTACAGGATAAAAGATTCAAGAATTCAGAGAAACATTAATAGGTTAAAAAAAAAACCTTCAGCAAGGCAAGTATCAGATTGTGGCTTTTGGCTTTAAATACTGCAGTCAGATTACTTGAACAATATTTTGCTCTTTGAGATCTTTGAAAATGAATAATTATATATTTTTCATTTTTAAATTTTTCTCCTCTCCTATTTGTGATTAGGATTAAAACATAAATTCAGTCGATAAAAGTATTTTTCCTTCAGAAACCTATACTATACATCTATCAACTTAGTGCTATAAACTACCTCAGATAAATTCCAACTTGGACAAATATACCAGACCAATATTAAATAGGTCACTACTGAACTCAATTAATTACACAAGTAATTCTTCACTTTGGGCAAATGCTTGATTCTGTTCTTAAAAGCTTAAATACAAAACAGGAACACTGGAGTGTTCTTGAGGGGCCTCGTACATTTGCTGAACACCAGGAAACCCTTAAAATGCACATCTTCATTAAGCTGAAAACAAAGAGACTGGTCTTCTTCAGAATAGTATACTTAGTAACAGTACTACACAGAGAACTGAAGGGTCGTAAAAACAACATGGAGTCTGGTATCAGGATGACCAGGATTTGAATCCTGGGTCAGTTAGCTGCCTACCAGCTGTGGGACCTTCCACAAGCTACTTTAAGATCTCTGAAATTCCACTCCTTTAGCAGGAGGATGAGAGAAACAGTAACATCTACCTCACAGAGTTGTCATCGAGACTGAATGAGTCAGGGGCGCCTGGGTGGCTCAGTGGGTTAAAGCCTCTGCCTTCAGCTCAGGTCATGATCTCAGGGTCCTGGGATCGAGCCCCGCATCAGGCTCCCTGCTCAACAAGGAGCCTGCTTCCTCCTCTCTCTCTGCCTGCCCCTCTGCCTACTTGTAATCTCTCTTTCTGTCAAATAAATAAATAAAATCTTTAAAAAAAAAAAAAAGACTGAATGAGTCAAAGGAAGCATTTGCAACCAATGCAGCACCTGACACCTCAGTCAATGGGATGCAGGTAATAAATGGGAACTCCTTTCTTCTGCCCCCCTACCCCATGAAAAACCAACATGGCACAGCTTGAAACTTTACAGTGGTTGTGGAAGAGCTGTGTTCCAGAAAACATGGTGTTTTCAAATCATATTTTAAGAATAGTGAAGGAAATTCTGACAAAGGCTACAACACGGATGAAATTTGAAGACAGGCTGCTAAGTGAATAAGCCAATCACAAAGGGACAAATATTGTAGGATTCCTCTTGTACCAGGTCCTTAGAGCAGTCAAAGTCAAAGACACAAAGTAGAATGGTTTTTGCCAAAGGCTAGGGGTGGGGAGGAGGAGCAAAGAAGGATTTGGAGCTTATATTTTTTTCAATATTTTATGTATTTATTGGACAGAAAAAGAGAAAGCACAGGCAGGGAAGAGTGGCAGGCAAAGGGAGAGAGAGAAGCAGGCTCCCCGCAGAGCAGAGAGCCCGGTTTGGGGCTTAATCCCAGGACCCTGAGATCATGACCTGAGCTGAAGTCAGATGCTAAACAACAGAGCCACCCAGGTGCACAAAGGGATTTGGTATTTAATGGGTACAGAGCTGCAGCTGGGGATGATGCAGAGGTTCTGGAGATGGATGGTGGTAATGGATACGCAATAATGGGAAGGTACTTAATGTTAACAGAACTGCACATTTACAAATGGTAAATTTTTTAATGTTTAAAATAGTACGTCTTATATATATTTTATCACACACAAATAAAAAATACTGGAAAGTACTTGTTTAAAAAACACACACACACACAACCTTACAACAGGGGCGCCTGGGTGGGTCAGTCGTTAAGCCTCTGCCTTCAGCTCAGGTCATGATCCCAGGGTCCTGGGATCGAGTCCTGCTTGGGGCTCCTTGCTCAGCGGGGAGCCTGCTTCTCCCTCTGCCTGCTGCCTCCCCCTGCTTGTGCGCTCTATCTCTCTCTCTCAATTTCTGACAAATAAAATCTTCAAAAACAAAGAAAACAATACAATAAATTCTTCTGAAAAAAAATTATTGTGCAAAATAAATAAACATGTTGTAGTTTCCTTGTTCCAGCTCCCAGCATAAAGCTAGTGCCACGGAAGAAAAGTTAGGTAACTATCACTTGGTAGAATAACTTGCTTTCCACTCCCGGCAGGCCCTCGTTGCTGGGCAATACGCCATGACCGGTCCCTGGTCAGCTTTCTCTCCCTTCCTGCAATGGCTGCTCCAAGCACGTGCAGACACGTTCAGACAATCGCAGTATACTTTCACTACCTTATCCTAAAATAAAGACATTCCCGCTGCCCTTTATCTGTAATCTACCTCCTATTTTAAATTGTTTAAAAAAAAAAGTGGCCTATATTCATTTTCCCTACCCATTAAGACCCACTGCACTTAGTCACTGGAATTAAGTTTCTAATGTCAGTATTACAGTTTTTCTCACTGAGAGCCTCTGACTTGGTCAAACCCTATGGCCTCATTTTACTTCTCATCCCAACCTAACTTCTTGGTGGCATCTGATGTTGGCGGCGTCCCTTTCTGAATCTGTTCTTAGGTGGCCTTCTCCTGAGCATGCCCTTTAAATGCTGGGGTGTCCCAGGTCCTTTGCTCGGCCTTCCCTCACTGCTCAGTAACTCTCCCTTTATCATCACACCCTTTCACGTGTGTGACTCCACACTCCGTATCTTTTGCTCCTAAACTTCAGAGTCACATTTCTAAGTCTGCTAGTTACCACCATTTGGATGCCCCATTCTCAAATGTCCAAACCCTGGCCCAAGGCTTCCTTTCTACTCTTCTAGTCAATAGCTAGACGATTAAAAAATCTACAACCACTGTCTATTCTTACACGCGTGTAGCTCCAGTCAACAGATCCCACAAATCCCACCTCCCCACATCCTAGACCACACGTTCGTCTTCTCTCCACACCTCCACTGCAACGCCTTAATCGGGGCCCTACATCCCACACGTGCGAACTGCCACACCCGTTTCCTAACCCGCATATTCACTTTAGTTCTTCCTTCCCTTCCAGGGCTATTTTCACGCTGAAAAATGCCAGGCATTTTTCTGAAATGTGCATCTGGGGGGTACCTGCAGGGCCTCAGCCAGTTAAGTGTTCAACTCTTGATCTCAGCTCAGGTCTTGATTTCAGGGTCGTGAGTTCAAGCCCTGTGTCAGGCTCCGCACTAGTAATGGAGCCTACTTAAAAATTAAAATTAAAATTAAATTAAAATTAAAATGTTCATCTGTGCCATTCTTCTGATTTTAAAACCTTCACTGGCTCCCCACAGCCAAAGGGGAAAAATCAGCTACACTAGCTTTACACACATGGCTCCTCCTGATCTCACTTCCCACCACGTTCCCATTCCCCAACTCCCAGGGACCTCAGGGTTCCTCGGAACAACTCAGAAAATGATCCTCATACCTCTACAGCTTGGCACATGCTCCTCCTTGCCCACATGGGGAGCAACTACATACTCAAAGACTCAAGTCAAATGCCATTCTCCCCAGGACTTCCCCAGGCTGAATTAATGACTCGCTTCCAGAGCAGCCTGCACCTGAGGCCTCTCCCGGGACACCCTCCACAGGGCATCGCAGAATGTGTCTCCTGCTCCCAGCCATCGCTGAGACCTTCTCCGTGGAGCACAGGGCCCTACATCAGGAACTCCACCTGACTTACTTGTCAGTCCACCCTGATTTCTTTAAGGCTCAGGTGGTCTAACTCCACGGTCATACAACCACAAAGCTCAGCGATGTCACTGCCACACCGCTGGACGGTGGTGAGTGTGTATACTACAAGGCACGAGAAAATCATTCCTCTGTCCATTCAACTAACATGCACTAGATACAGGGATACACAGACAAGTGAGACTTGACCCCTCCCACTGAGGAGCTCACAGTCTAGTAAAGAAAACAAACACATCGACAGATGTGCATATAACATATCATAGAAGCCAAGTGGTGGGGTGATTCCCAGGACGTTCTGGAGACGGAGGGGCATAGAGAAGGAGAACTAGCCCAGCCAGTGTGAGGCACTGGGAATGGAAGCAGCCACCGAAGGAAATTTCTAGGACTGATGGCAACTGAAGGGAGGTATCTTCCCTGAGATGTTCTCAGAGAAGATAAGGGAAAGAGGAGGGGATAGGATGGGTGGGAGACGGGAAAAGGAAAGTAGACCAATTAACCACATTAACTTTTTGACAACTGCCCAACCACAAGTAGTAAGAGTTAGGACATATGCAAGGCCTTTAATGACATATCCTTTTATGCAAGACCATATGCAAAACCTTTTATGACATATCCAGACCTTTAATTGTGAAGACAAACAACACAGTCTTCGATCTTGCCACCCCCTTCTCACTCCCTTTTTTTTCCCTGACCCTCTCTCTCACACCCACTGACACACAGGAAAAGCTTAATAGGTGTAATAAAATTCACAAGGGGTGCCTGGCCGGCTCAATCGGTAGAGCATGCAACTCTTGATCTCAGGGTTGTGAGTTCGAGCCCCATGCTGGGTATAGAGATTACTTTAAAAATTTTGGATTTATTTATTTGACACAGAGAGAAAGAGAGAGCACAGAGGGAGAGTGAGAGGGAGAAGCAGGCTCCCCACTGAGCAGAGATCCCAATCCAATCCCAGGACCCTGAGATCATGACCTGAGCTAAGGGCAGATGCTTGACCAACTGAGCCACCCAGGCGCCCCCAAAATACAATCTTTAAAAAAAAGTCACGAAAGAACCTTCACGGCAGTGCTTCTCTGTTTATACCTCCAAGAGTCACCTGTTACCCATGTGGTCCACAGAAGCATCTGTCAAACTCCCCTCAATCCTGCAACTCAGGCTCACCTCCCCTGTCCCGCTTCATCTCTCCCATGCTCACCTTCTATGCATTCTGCAGAGCTAGGCTGCATTCCTCTGCATTGAGTAAATGCTGTCCTATTTATTCAAAGATGATGTGACTGAGAGCAATCTTATCTTTTTTGCTAAATAGAACTTATCAAAAAAAAAACTTACCAATAATAGTTCTTTTTCTCACAGCAAAAAAAGTCTACTCTTTGATTTGAAATGGTAATTATTGCAATTCTGTTGGTGACGTCTACAGTGAAATGAAAGTTTTTCTTAAAAGAAAAATAACCTTATAAAAAAAAATAAAAATAACCATCACATCATGTATCAGAGAAAACTCAGATTTACTTTTTCTGGCTTTGTCAGTGTTTCACTACACAATTTCTTGGCCCATTTAATCTCAAATCCTTACAGAAATCTTGAAATATACTATGTCACATAAAGAAACCAGATGAATATTTTCACATTTTTGCTCCATTTTATCGACACTTATTTTACTAATACAAAAATTGATTGTACACATGTACAGACATATAATATCAAGGAACACAAAATCCTTTTCAATTTAGTACTGACATTTGTCAAACGCGAATTTTAATCGTATCTCATAGGCATTAACTGCATCCCTGTAAGGTTCAGTTAATAAAAGGTGAGTAGCAGAATCGCTCTTGAAGTTGGGAGGTAAGGGAGAGGGAAAAAGTGGGTGATTCCCAGTCTGGGAACTGATCTTAAAAGTCGTACAAACCAGGGAAAGGAGAAAGAAGGGCTAGGAAGGGAGGAGGGGAAGAACACAGGTGAGAATAGTTAAAAGCAGGACGTGAAGTAAAAGAATGATAGAGGAAGCTGCCTTCACTTACAGTTAAAAGATTCTCTGAAAACAAGTGAGGTAAAAATCCTACTTCATCCCTCAAGCCAAGATCTGAGGAGTACCATTCCAGGGAGGCTCGGCGGTGCTAAGAGGAGGCAAGAAGGAGGGAAGATCTCAAAACCTAAAGGCATGCCAGCCACTCATCCTCCCACCTTGAGCACTTTTTTAAAAAGTTAATCATCGAATTAAATGTTATAATCCAATTTCCAAAATTGTTCTACTCCACTTAAACTGCTGTCACCTCTAATAATCTCACAGGCAAATGCATTCATTTCAAACATCATTCTCTTCAGAGTCTGCAACATCTGAAACTCTTGATCCTCCACTTTTCTCACTGCCAGGAGCACAGCTGGCTCGCCTCTCGGTCTAACCATGCAGATCTGGCTTCTCTTGACTGTCCTCTGAGCCAGGGCTTCCCCGGGGCTGGGTCCCTGACGCTCTGGCCCCTCCGTGTCCTCATCCCTTGAGAAATTCAACCCTTAGGTCTGGACTGACAGACAGGAACTCTCCCCCTTTGGCTGGACGTCTCAACAGGAGCTCTGGTTCTATCAACTCTTAACTGCTGAGGAACTCCCCCTTCAGTATCTAAAACCAAACAAGTACCCTAATTCCCTTAAAACTGCCTTCTCTTTTGGGTCACTGTCTTGAATCTTTACACCCTGGGCTCCCCCCGCCCCCCCGACTCCCACCTTCCTCTCCCTCATCCCTCCGTGTCCCACTTCTCCCTTACCTGTACCTTACCGCTGGATTACTTCTCTCCGATCTACCCTTGATGCCTCCTGTTCTTCCTCTTTGACTCTACCACCAAACAAACCTTCCTCCAGATACCGCGTGGTCTGTTTCCTTTTCCAAAATCGTGCCGTTGCCCTCTTCTTCCCAACACAAGCTTTAAAGCATGTTCCCAGATTCTCTGACGCTCCTCTCCCTAAAGCATGGAACCCAGCCACCCTCCCCCGAACGTGGGCTGAATTTACTGGCTCACTTCTAAGGAGTAGAATGCGGCAACAGTGCTTCCTGCTCCCAAATCCCAGATGCACAGAAACTGTTAGAGATAATAAATGTTTACTGGGGTCCTAAAGCCACCAACGTTAGGGTTAATCTGTGACACGGCAATAGATGACTAATTCAAGAGGCCTCTGCTGCTGAGTGGATCAAATCCAAACCATGGCCACTCAAGGTCTTCCACGGCCTGCCCCCACTTTACTTGTGAATACAAACACACTGCTTCGGTCTGAGGTTGGTGATCTCACTGACCTCACGTGACATGGCCAAGATCTTGCTTCTACTTTCGCCTGAGCAATGCCCACTTGAAATGTCCTTGATTCTCTCTACTAAACTACATTCAACACTTCCTTTTACGTTCAATTCAAAGTCCACCAACCAAAGAAATGTTTCTATTTTTTAATGCATATAAATAAACATACACCTGATTTCCAAAACTATATTTAAGTCATTTAAGGTTACATCTTAGCTTTGCTGTCTTTATATTCCCCACATTAATGCACACATAGAACAAAACATTTTGTTTAGGGGCGCCTGGGTGGCTTGGTCAGTTAAGTATCTATTAATTCAGTCAGGTCTCTATCTCATGGTCATGAGTTCAAGCCACACATTGGGCTCCATGCTAGGTGTGGAAACTACTTTAAAAAAAAAAACAAACAAAAAAACCTTCTTTGGGCACCTGGATGGCTCAGTAGGTTAAGTATCTGCCTTTGGCTCAAGTCATGATCTCGGGGTCATGGGATCAAGCCCAGCAGCAGGCTCCCAGCTCAGCAGGGAATCTACTTTCCCCACTGCCCCTCCCCCTGCTCTCTCTCTCTCAAATAAATAGTCTTAAAAAAATTTTTTCTATTTTGGCATAAAACAAGTCAACATCAAAAATGTCAAGTTGCTATAAATTAATTTAATGCAATCCACACAAATATACCAGCAATTCTTTTTAATGAAGCTAGCAACTGAAACTGAACTTCATATTAAAAATACATGTGCAAGATCAGTCAGGAAAACACTAAAACGCTAGCACAGAGGACTAGTCCTTCCAGACATTAAATTATACTCTAAAGACTCTATAATGAAAAGTGTGTTGCTGGCCCAAGAGTAGACAGACAAACCAGTGTCGTAATACAGAAAGTCAAAAACAGACCCAAGTACAGATGGAACTTTAGTATTGTATAAAAAATAAAAAATTCAAAAACAACAACAACAACAAAAAAAAAAACAAAATACCCAGAGCATCTAAAAATCACTGGGGCAAAAACCGACTTTTTTTTTCTGACTTTTAAATAAATGGTTAAAACAATTGGTTAGCCATCTGGAAAAAGATAAAATTAGATCCATACTTCATACCATACACAAGAATAGACTCCAAATGAATCAGGGATCTAACTGTAAAACAATGAAGCCATACAAGTACTCCAGGGGAAAAAAATGGTGTGATCTTCTCTAACTCTGATGTAAGGAAAAGCATGCTAACTGTGATTCAAAATCAGGAAAAGTACAAGAAAAGACTATGTGATTACATGAAAATTTTTAATAAAGTCTGCATGGCAAGGAAAAAAACCATCATTAACCAAAAGGCAATAGATAAAATGAGAAAAAATACTGGCATCATATGACAGATAAAGAGATCATATTCATAATATATAAAGAACTCTTAAAATTGAAGAACTGAGTACTATTAACTTAGGACAGAAACATGGACAAAAAAACCATGAATACACACACATACACACACACATACATACACACATATGCCCCATCAACATATGAAAAGAAGCTCAACTTCACTCATAAACAGAAATTAAAACTACATTGAGTTGCTACTTCTTACCCAACAGATTGGCAAAAATTAAATAGTTCTAAAAAATTATTCTTAGGGGCACCTGGTTGGCTCAGTCGATTAAGTGTCTGCATTTGGCTCAGGTCATGATCCCAAGGTCCTGGGATTGAGCCCCACATCTGGCTCCCTGCTGGCGGGGCGGGGGGGGGGGGTTCTCCTCCCTCTCCGGCCTCCCCTGCTTGTGTTCCCTCTCTCGCTGTCTCTGTCAAATAAATAGATAAAATCTTAAAAAAAAAAAAAAAAAAGTCACTCTTAGCGATGCTTTGGAGACACAGGCATTCTCATACAAGACAAATGGAGATGTGACCACTTACTTCCAGGGCTCAGGCAGAGACGTTCACAAGGAGGACTCTTCTGGCCACAAAGGAAGGATGTGTCAACCACAATGGGGGATGGGGAGGTGTCAAGAGAGCACAAGAGCCAGCCTCAGGGGGCTCCCACTGGCCCAGCCCAGGACAATTTGAGCATCAAGATCAGTAATGATAAATAAAATAAGATTCAAGTACAAACCCATGAATCAACACCAATATAAATAAGAGCTAAGGGAACACTCTTCTTTGTGGGAGAAAACCAATAAATAAATGAAGAAGGAATGATGGTATTTTAAATCATCACCGGGCAAACCTTGTAAGAAGAGCCGATTCAGGCAAGAATCACCCAAGTATTCTAAAGCCTATGACTAAAAGTTTGAGGAGTCATTAGGACATAACTAAAAACGAAACTCCTCAAGACAGTTATGGTCTGTAAAGGGGGAAAGAGTAACTTCACATGGGGCAGACCTGGCAGACCAAACCTTAACCAGGTGATCAAAATTAGTATCACCAGCTGTGGGACAAACAGACATCATGTGACTCCAATATGATGTGCTGAGAAGAACACAATGTCCCTCGTGCGGCATTTCTGCCAAAAGTGCAAAACCTGAATCTGTGAGGAAACTTCAAACAAACCAACACTGAAGGACATTCTGGAAGTAGCTGGCTAATCTTCTTCAGAAATATTCATGCCATGAAATTCAGACTGAGAAACTGTTCCAGATAAAATAAGTCTAAATATGACATATGATCTGGTATTTTCCTACTCTAAAGACATTTTGGGAATAATTGACGGAATCTGACGAAGGTCTGTACTGAGATAATATTATTATATGAGTGTTAATTTCCTGATTTTGCAAAGGAATAAACTTATTAAGGAGGGGAAAAAGTGAGTTCTGGCCCATTATGCATAACCTGATTCTAAAGATGAGGAAACATCAAACAAAATGAGGAAATTTCTACCAAAAAAAAAAAAAAAAGGACAGGTATGATTATATTCTTCAAAAATGTCGATCTGATAAAAGACAAAGAAAAACTGTGGAAATATTCCAGATGAAAGGATATTAAACAGATACGACAACTAAATGGATATATAACCCTAGCCTGGATCTTGTACCACAAGAAAAAATGTTATAAAGGACCTTAACAGGACAACTGATAAAATCGCAATATGCACAGCAGATTCGATGATAATATTTTAACAATATAAATTTATGAAGTAGTAATGTATGCAAGCAAAAGATCTTTGTTCTTAGGAAATGCCCACTGAAATACTTAGAGATAAAGGACCGTGAAATATGTAACACCCCAAATGACTCAGAAAAAACGTATGTGTAACACACATATACTGACAAATATACAGAGCAAGAAAATATGCACAAATGTAAACGGAGGAAAATGTAAATAGGTGAATCTAAAAATAGCTTTTCTTTGCATTATCTTTGGGGTTTCTTTGCAAACTTTTTAATTTTTAATGATCCATTTTCTAACTACTCAAAATTATCATAAGGAAATCAAGATCAGCATCCTTCAAACACACGCAAACACACAAAACCTACCCTAAGAGTTACTGCTTATTTTCACAGAAACTATTCCCTAAGTTTCGTTTGACAGATAAGAGGGAGAAGGTTGTCTCAAGATGATCATGGTATATCCTAAGGAAAACACAACTGGAAAGAAGCTGAAATGTGCAAAAGAAATTCTATCACGTGTGGATAAATCATAAGCTTCTCTAGAGTCAGGGTACCTGGTTCAGAAGTTGGGCTCTAAGCCCTCAACTCTCCTAAACTCTGATGTTCTCATCTATAAAGTAGGAATGATAACAGTACCTATTTCCCTAGGGCTATTACGGGATTAAGGGAATAACAGAAGAAAAACACATCAGCCAAATGCCCCACACATGCCAAACACTCATTACTGTTAATACTATTATGGCCCCAATGTACTGGAACATACCCGGCACAAGCCAATGGGACCATTAGTAACTGATTAACAAGGGAACTAGAAAAATTCTTCCCCGTTTATCCAGCAGCACACTGTAGTAAAAGAGCTCTAATTTCAGGTCCCTGTCTTTAAGCAGAATAGCTCCCGGAGTGAAAAAAGTCCTCTATCAAATTCCAATGACTTGATGGAAGTATCAGTTGATGCAAAGTAACACACGCTGTGTTCAGTCTGCCATAAGCTTGCTTAGCGCAGCTGGCTGGCATCATTCAGTCTCCCAAGACCCATGGACTCAGAACAAACTGGTAAAGTCAGATTTCTTTACCTGCAAAGTCTCACAACCCGGGTGCCTGATTCAACAGTGCGGAGTTTCTCTCCTCTCCGAAGGCCTGACCCGGCAATCAGCGGCTTCCCTCCCTGAGGAATTTAACTGCCACTGTTAAAATGTTAACCTTCCAGAAGCATCTATCAAGGGCAGGCTCTCCGTCTCTATTAACCACAGGATGCCTAACGGACACTGGGAGCAATTCGACACTCACTGATTAATAAACACTGGCCTTCAAAAGAAAAGGCACTAAGTACTAATCAGTAACTTTGTGTTAATCATACAACAACAGAAAATAAACTCTGGCTGTGTCAACTCTGAAATTAATTTTAACCTTTCATGCAACTTAATTCAAAACACTGCGAAAAAGTTGTTTTTTAAGGATAAACATCACATAAGTTCACTATGGAATTATATAAAAATCATTACATGAAATGAAATTTCATTTCATGAAATAACAGAATTGCTATCAAATGGAAATAATTTACTAAGAACATAGATTTCTGCTATTTACTCAATAACGTTCTTTCAACCTTCTTATAATCTTCAAGAATCTGTCTTTAAAAACAAACTAAGGGGCGTCTGGGTGGCTCAGTCAGTGAAGCTTTTGCCTTGGGCTCAGGTCAGGATTCCAGAATCCTGAGATCAAGTCCCGAATCTGGCTCCTTGCTCAGCAGGGAGCCTGCTTCTCCCTCTGCCTCTGCCTGCCACTCCCTCTGCTCGTGCGCGCTCTCTCTCTCTGACAAATAAATACAATCTTAAAAAAAATAAAAATAAAAACAAATCAAGAAGAAAGCCAGACATTACTCTTAAACGTCTGCTCATTTTCTCTTATCAGCTTTTTAAACACACTTATCTTTTATTATCAAAGGTAAAATGCAATGCAAATTCTGAGACTCCTTGCCATCTTCTGTACTTTTCTACTGAAGCAAACTTCAAAATTATCTTCCTGTTTCTCATTCTTAAAGGAGAGAAATAGCCCCCTTTACTCCAAGAGGGATATACAAATTCCTACTCTATCCTCCTCTGGGCAGTGCAGGTGCAGAATCCCTGGATATCAAACCCCACCCAAGACCCTCCTTGCACCAGCAGCTCCTGAAAACATACCTTCTTGCGTCACGAGACACCCTTTCCCATTAAGTGGCACAAAAGCAGATTTCCCTTCAAAACTGGAAAGATAACAAAGTTTCCTCCATTCTCTATCTTTGTTTCAGGTCTCAGTATCCAACTTTATTCAGGACATAAAGAGAAGCATTACCCTACACACTACAAAGCTAACAGTAGTTTCAAGATGTAAGTCTAGCTTGCTTCTATTACTACTTATTTTTGAATTTCAAACAGTTCAAACTTCAAAAGTAAAAAAGGATATTGAGGGGAACATCTCTTCGAGGCATGAAATGTGAATGAGGACCGTCATCTGTACGACAACACAATTATCACACCTAAGAAGTTTAGCGTTCTGAAACTGCAGAAATGCACAACAGGAAAAATCTAAAATCTATTTTCATTTTTCTCACCGGAGTACAAGTCACAGCCCTGGAAAAGACCTTAAAGTACAACCATCCATAAACTGGGATCCAGAAAGGTTAAGTACCTCATCTCTAAACTAATAAATTCAAGTCAAGTTAGGCTTAGAATGCACATACTCTTCTCAGGCTTCCCCGCCCATTTTACATCAAAATTTCATGAACTGAACTTTCCATCTAAAAAAAAGCAGAGTGGACAGCGATGTTGAAGACCCAACTGTGGTCAACCATGCCACTAATCTGGTGTGTAAAATTAAGTAAACTGCCTTATCTATGGAATAAGATGAGTGATTAAATTAGCTCTGAAGGCCATAGAGCTAGAAGATATTCTGATCTTTAAGAATAACAAAGGTAACTGTTGTGCATTTAATATCCAATGGACGCCCACATTTTTTACACCAAACTTTGTTACAGCTTAAGCAATTTAAAATCATTACATTACGTTAACCCAAGCATCATTACTGTTTACCAGAAATTCCATAAATAAAAAAGAATCCTGAAGTTCATTATCTATATGATTACTATTATCTAAATTTGGCAGAATTAGGCACAAAACTTAAACATCCACATGAAATATATTTCACAGCATACTTCCCATTCAACATGGAATATGCGATGTAAACATATTAAACTCTTTAGAGACAGCCTGCACCAGCACAGACTCTTTTTTTTTTTTTAAGATTTTATTTATTTATTTGACAGACAGAGAGCACAAGTAGGCAGAGCGACAGACAGAGGGAGAGAGAGAAGCAGGCTCTCCGCCAAGCAGGGAGCCCGATGTGGGACTTGATCCGAGGACCCTGGGATCATGACCTGAGCCGAAGGCAGCGGCTTAACCAACCGAGCCACCCAGGTGCCCACCAGCACAGACTCTTATCAGAGGAAAACTTGTATTTAGCTTTGGGCTGCCATTAGTCAGGCTAAAAAAAAATGCCTACAATAACTTCAGGGTGTTACTAGGCTATCCACAGCAAGAATGGCAAAGGAAAAAGGGAAAGGTAGAACAGAAGAAAAAAAGAACCCAAAAAGAAGAAAAGAAAAGAAAAGAAAAAAGTGGAGAGAGTAAAAAACACAGAAAGAAAAGAGAACGAACAAGGAAGAGAGGAAGGGCCTAAAATGGCTTGTCACGATCCCCGGGCCATGCTGTGCCCGTCACCACACAAAACTTGCAGAGAGGTGCCAGACATCTTTTAGTGTCATTTGTTTTCTTTGGTTTAGTTCTGGACACAAAGCTTGCCCAGAGAGGGCGTATTTATTTGGGTCTGCTCCTAGACTCTAGGTCCAGGATTAGAGATTCCGATGCATGAAAAGTAACACAGAAAGCGCTGCAATCCAAAATACACTGGACCTTACCGGGAATGCCCAGGACCTGACCTGTTGCTGATGAGTAATCTTTCCAGACCTTAGATCCCTTAACTCGAAAAAAGCACAATGATCCAAGACAATGATGGTTTAGCAAGTAATATGTATATTTATACAATTCCAATTCAGTGTTTTCAGACAACTAGAACTCTGCAAAAACAAGAACATACAGTAAGAAGGAGGACATTTCCAGTCACTCTCAGAGTCTCACTGCCAATGTCCTCTAACGATGCTGGGCCCTTCCTAGGTTAATGGGCCGGAACCACCAGATACAGAACAAGCCCAGGATAAGCCAGGATATCAAAACACCATCACCCTCCCCCCACACACGCACAGGAGCAAATGCTCTTCAGCTATGATAAGGCATGATTTCTTTACGAATGAAATCTTTTTAAACCAAATCTGTTGTTGGGATATTTCTGTTGTTTACAATCGCAAATGATGTGCTATTGAAAAATATTCTTTAGATGACAGGAAATGACTAAATAAGGTATTGATTCAGTAAACCTATGAAGTCCTGTTTTAAACTGCTAATTACATAGTGACAAAGATAAATGGCAAAGAACAAACTCCTATGTACCTCTTCAGAAGAATTAAATTAGTAGCAGAAGAAATCCTAACTTTGAACCCTTTAAGAGTGGGAAAAGGTAGGATTTTAAGATCTTTGTCTTGAAAAAAAGAGAGGCTTATATACAGGAAAGCACAGTAACTGTTCACAAACTAAAAGGCATAAAATAGACCAAAGATTTCAAAAATAAAACCTGAAGAAAGGCTACAAATGGCATTCTATTTAAAAATGCTTTCGCTTGTTGCTATCAAATACCTGCATTTTCAGGCAATAATCCCTAAGAATGGAAGAGTCATCACAAATTCTTTTGGGATAGAGCCTGTAAGAATTAGGTATTATATAATTTTGAAAAACTAAAAAAAAAAGGAAAAAAAATCAGAAAAGCTGAAGGAATATGAACAACACTAGGGACAAAGCTGATTAAGTAAGTGTTCCTAGCATAGTGATGATTAATCTCTCTGGAAACATAAAGAAACAAAAAAGATAATCATAGATTTTTAGAAAATGGACGGTACGTAACAATGAATGCATGATGCAACCATGTAAAAGCAAAAAGCAAAACAATTATCAGTGGCCTTGACAATGAACAGATAAGTAGCTTGGCGGCGTTATGAACATGACCAAAAGATTTAGCACTAACAAAAATTCCCCGAGAAGTAGGAAACAAGCACTCAAGGTCACACACCATGTACAACTTTGCAAGAGAAGGATCTGAGGTAGCACTTTTTTATGAGTTATTCAAGAATTAACAGAAGAATTAAGCAGGTTCCCAGAAACTCTTCTAGGGAATCATCAAGGAAGGGATGTCTTTAGAAGCCGGGTGCCTCCACCATGGAGATGAAAAGCACCCAAATCTTCCAAACTGGGGTCAACAAACTTTGCAAAGTGGAGTGTTTGGGTTCAATTTTCAGGCCTTCTGATGTAGACAGCACCAGTATGGAGAAGGGTTCCCTCGAGATGCATCCCTAAGCTTCTAAAGGAAAAAGAAACTGTCTCAGCCACACTGCAGACAGTCTAAAATAAGGAGTCCTGGGTCTCCTGATCCTGGGGCTGAGAAGCAACACCCCTCCACTGAGACCCCAGTCTCGATGAACAGGTACCTTTCAAAAAGCTCAAGTCTCGGGCGCCTGGGTGGCTCAGGGGGTTAAAGCCTCTGCTTTCGGCTCAGGTCATGATCTCAGGGTCCTGGGATCGAGGCCCGCATCGGGCTCTCTGCTCGGCAGGGAGCCTGCTTCCTCCTCTCTCTCTGCCTGCCTCTCTGCCTACTTGTGATCTCTCTCTCTGTGTGTCAAATAAATAAAATAAAATTAAATTAAATTAAATTAAATTAAAAAAAGCTGAAGTCTCACGAGGGTTTACAATCATAGCACAACATGAATAAACTCAATCACAGCATTTTAGGGCCAGAAACACCTTCCTTACTCCACCAAGCCCCCATTTTCCAGATGAGCAACCTATGGCACAGAGCTAGACACTCTCCCAGTGGAGGGAAGCACTTAGCAGTCTCCAAACAAGCAGGTACCCACTAATCA
This sequence comes from Ailurus styani, assembly GCA_002007465.1. Lineage (NCBI taxonomy): Eukaryota > Metazoa > Chordata > Mammalia > Carnivora > Ailuridae > Ailurus > Ailurus styani. Next base: position 1,452,463 of record LNAC01000049.1, on the reverse strand, counting down.
TTCTTACAGTTATTAACACTGCTCCACGTTAACACCCTTTCCACCAAACTAAATCAAATCAACCATAGCACAAATGAGAACTGACAGGACAGGGGAGAACAGAGAAATATAGGTGCAGGATCATGAAGGAAATCCAAGGCGGTGGGGGGGTAGGGCATTCGGCTTTAGCCAACCAGAAGCCAGCCAGAGAAGCTAGATCCCTGGCTGTGAAGAAACAAGATGACACAAGTTGGAAAAAAGGAAACTCAAGAGATGTCAGAAGGACAAAGAAAGATGCTGCCTAGGGCCAGCGTGATTAAACATAAGAAAAAGTATGAAGTGTCTTAACTCCCTAAAGCCCCGGAGGTTTTTAAAAGGTCCTGGAGGGCAGGGAGGGGGGGGCCCAGGATCACACAGCAGCACCTTCCACCTCCCAATGCTGCTCGGTGAAAACCGGCCCAAGGGCCGTCCCCAGCACTCCTGCCATCCAGACTGCCAACCCCAGCCTCAAACCATCAAGTCTGAAGCATGCACACCAGGTTCACAGATTTAGTTACGAAGATTATGTCGCAGATATTTGAGTCAAGAAATGACTAGCAGCAAATCACATGCAGTCCCTTTCAAAGAAATAAACTTAGATCCAAATCTAAGGCCCTCTCCATGAAATATAGTCGAAAATCAATTCTATGGATGCTGACTCAACTTTAAGACTGAAAGTTCAGTCATTTTATAAAAGCAGGTAGAATATAGAAAATTTCCAGACGAAAACTGAAACCAATAGACGTGGAAAGTAGTGAGATCTCATGGCCTCAGCCCAAATTTGTGGCCTGTGCTACACAAATGATTTGTTTCCTAATCCATAAAATACATCCAGTAATAAACACTGTGCATGCCCTTCCAGGAATTTGATTTAAACAAGTTAACGATCATAAAGCAACCTAAAAAAGTAAGCACTGCATGGATCCTGGGCATAACTTTGGAAAGGCACGCGACGTGAGTCAAATAATAGCATCTGGTGATATTTTGATGTATTCACCGGAAATGAAAAGGAAAACTTTTTCATTTATTTTCTAACAAAGAAGCCTGGGCTATTAACTAGTCGACATACACACAAAAACTTTGAGCAGTTTAAAAACTTAAAGCCTTTCATTTTTACCCTCCCACTTGCTACTCCTCACCCATTTCTTCTTTTTTATGTCTTCTTGCCCTAAGAGATTCCCCCCCCCGAAAAAATCTCGCTCTTCCGTCTTCTCCAATAGATTTACTTACGTTAGAACGTATTGTCAAACCTCACTTCCACTCGCCTCAGACCTTGAGTCCACCAACTCTTGCCACCTGGGAGTCTAGTTTCATCTGGACCACTTCCAGAGCACCACCTGTTAGACTGCCTTAGAATTTCCATGAACCGCTCACCATAACCCCCCTCCCCTACTCCCCACCACCACCAAAATAGACACACACTCTGAGTAAGAACAGTGTGCTTGCCGTGCAAGGGCTGCTTTAGGACATCTCCTACTGTCTCCACAGCCTTCCTGCCAGATTCCAGCCCAAAATGGCCTTCATTTACAAACTGCCAAGCCTCCCCTCTTCCCCAAAATTCTCAAAACCAGGAACAGCCAAGCTCTGACAACTTACTCTTCCTCCCCATGATGGGCATCTCCTTCCTGCAACTGTGCCTCTTCTGCAAAGCAGTTCCCTTAAGAGAGCATTCAGGTTCACACTCTCGGTCTACTACGAACCCAAACCCACAGAGTTGTAACAAGAAAAGAACGAAGTCTCATAAACACCATTTTATTTAATGAGCTCCCAACTATGTAATACGCTATGTATCATATCCTATTAAAGCTGTCTATTAAAAGGCACTTGGTTAGATCTGATAGAACATTCAGGTTTAAGAAACAATGAATAGTTTTTTAATAAGATGAGGAATATTTCAATAAACTGTAACTGGAGACCTTGACTATTGGGTAACTATACCCAATCTTGGGTTTTATCAGACCCAAAGGTTTTGCAAAGTATCTGAAATTATCAGGAAACTCTCAAAATAAAATTTACTCAATCCATTTTAAACTTTTACAACTCAGTTTGCCATTCGGCAATCTTTAAATACACAGTGCAGAATCAAAGGGTAGGTGATGTTGCCGCAAAAGGGGGAAAACAGGAACAGGTTATAAAACTTGAGAAGAAATGATCTGATCCAGTGCTTCTCAAAATATGGTCCTCTGACCAGCTTCAGCATCTCCTGGAAACTTGCAAAAAATGCAGATTATCAGGCCCACGCAGACGCGCTGAGTCAGAAACTCTGGGGTGAAGCCGGGGTCTGGCAATCTGGGTTTCATCTGCCCTTGGTGATTTGACTGCGAGCACTCAAGTTTGGGAACCACTGATCCGATCCACCCACTCCGCTGAGAAGAAAGAGACGAAGCCAGTAACTTCCCTCAATTCTTACACCAAGCTAGTGACCAACGTCACTGCAAACAGTTTTCAATATACCTAAAATGTAACTATACATCTGAATCCAAGTGGTCCCACACAATCTTCCAGCCAAATACACCTTGATCTTCTGCAATGTGAATTCTTATATTACTGCTATATAGACACATATAAATTCTTTCGTCTTAATTTATATTTAATACCTAAAAAAAAAAAAACCTTCGCATTACTGACATCTGCACAACTCCAATTTCACAGACTTTTATTTGATGGGCAGGCTGAGTTAACTTTTGTTGCTGACAGCAGAGGTGGGTTTTATCTTGTTATGCTCATATTTTGGTTTAATCCTGAGGGTCAACAGCAGGAATTTATGGGACATGGGGTTGATAGTTTGGGGGGTTCTTCCCACCCCCACTACAAAGAATAACCATAAAGGATTAAGACACCAGAAAGGGCTAAAAGAGAAAGTAACCCTCCCCACCCCCCCCAAAAAGAAACTTCGTATTTTATCTTGGAATGGATCGTGGGTTTAAAAAAAAAAAAAAAAGATTCACATTTTCAATTATGTTTTCCCTATGCTAGTATAAAATTAGTTTTCATTTGTTCAACACATGCTAGCAGAACGACAGGAAGTTAGTCTGCATCTCAGGCACAAGGACAGGCCTGTAATCCAGCCACGCATCATACCACGAGGCAGGTGGGTCTGATCTGGAGCACAGAGCCGCCTCACCACCTTCCAAGAGCACTTGACCACATATCGGGCTCCACATCGACCCACCAATACGGCACCTACCACATGAAATGAAATCTACAACTCTTGGCCTTAGGGCTCGCCTTCTGAACAGATGTTTGATGTATACGGTACCTTTCTACCTAAGTATTTCAAAGTCTAGTCGTGGTTATCTACACTACTAAACATCTGTTTCTATTTACATTTTTAAGTAACCCCTTTCAGAAATTTATAACTTCGGTGTTAGGATTACCACAGACTGAGATGACTGAGATTTAGAGATTTAAGAAATAAATGTTTCCATTCCTGTTCCTCCCGTTGAAGCTCTTTTCTCCCCGTCATGCCACACTAGATATATTTTCAGAATTCTCTTCAGACTCTATTAACATACATAATCACCTTCCATTTTACAAACCAAATTTTCTAACACAGCTCAGTGCATGATTTTAGTTCTCTGAAGAATCCTGGACAAGTGCACAAGGCAATGTAAGTAACTCCTTCAATTTGATTTTCACTTCCAACTCCCTCTCTGTGAGCTGAGCCCCCAAATCATCTTGTGACATTATTTTTCTGTTATTAAGAAAGGGTAAGAAGTCCTGCTACGTATCTTACAGGGAAGAAATCAGAGTCATGAGCTAACAATAGTGCAGCCGAAAGGACTGCATTCCTTGGAAGAACAGTAAATTCAGAGTAGTTACTGCTACTGGGCGCCCTCTCCAGCTCTACAACATACCTTCTGAAGCTAAATTAGACAGGTTAAGTTACTTGAACCTTCGTTCATTCAACAAACAATTACAAGCACTTCCTATGTGTCAGGCACTGTACAAGGCACTGGGGATACAATGGCCACTAAGACAAATGCAGAGCCTGCTCTTCACAACACATCTTAGAGAAACAGTGATTAGGCTTAAGGGACTTCCATTTAGTTTACAGGCCAAGGGCTCAAATCCACGGGCCTTGTAACTACTCCTAATTAAAATTATTCATAACCACTACATTCTGCTTCTAAAAAAAAAAGAGTCCTCATGAATTACATGAAAAGTTCACAGAACACACAAACAAATGCTTTATAATATGAAGGTCTCACAGGGGTCCGAAATATCACTAGGTAAACACCTTAGAATCTATAAACAGGAAGCGCAGTGTCAGGCCCTAGAAAATGAATCAAGGTTTTCCTTTGAAAGAAACAATAACCTTAGCCTAACCATTTACCTGTCAAGTACTAGACTTGGCCATAAGCAAATCCTCCATAACCGCGCTGTCCGATACAGCAGCCCCTTGCCAGAAGGGTGACGCAGACCAACACCATATGTAACGCAACGCAAATTCAATTAAGACCGATGCTGCCAACCCAAGTGCCTAGCGGGTCCCAGTGATAACAGGTAAACAATCACCACTACTACCTGTGACAAGGTGAATTTAGTACGAGTGTCCAACCGACATGTGAACAAAAACGGTATGACATGTTGTAATAAATGCAGTGACGCAAGTATGTACAAAACACAGCGGTGACACAAGGAGGGTACTTAAGTGCTTTCTGACGGGAAACCAGGGGAAATTTCCTAAAGAAGGAGCTCAAGAGGCAGAGGAACTACCTATGCAGAGGTGTGCAAAGGAACCACAACTGGTCAGGCGATACTCGACCGAAGTGGCTCTGATAGTTAAGAAAGATGAGGATGACAGGAGGGAGATGATTTCCACGCCAGACCCACGGCACACATGTCTGTGTGGATGGTCTCCCCTCTGTGGGTCTATAAACTTTCCTCACCCAAACTGCAAGCAACGTGAAAACCAATCCAGAAAACTTAATAATATGCCTCTGACTTCTACACAGCTAACGATACTCAACAACAATCACGAGTAAGAACCTGAAGGACTTCTGTGTCTGCTCATGTGACTCTTTGGAAAATGCCTGCATCTTCTGAGCACTTCACTCTACCCCTATGCTCATGTCTCAAAACAAAAACAAAACAAAAAGTTCCACAGAATCTGTTCTCTTCCTATTACCAGGATCCCCCTCTCCTCACAATAAATTTCACGTAAATGTTAGTAGCCTACAGGCCTTAACGAATTCACCAAGTGATTCTCCTCCCTTCAATACAAGCAACACTTTGCAAATAAAAGTACATGCATAAATACATGCAGGTAAACTCGCAGGCTGGTAGGCAAACAGAAGGATTCCTAGTCACACAAGCCTGTGGCCCTTAGGTAAAGGCATAATTCCAGTGCAGCATAAGCCGCAGTCCGAAGACGGAGGTCCGGAGGCAACCTCCCTGGGTACTGGTCACGGGTCGTCACTTACCAACTTTGACTTTTCCTCCTGAATTTCCACTTCCCAACTGTAAAATGGGGATGCCACTATTTCATCCAGTATCCCTATCTGCGTAGCCACCGTGCCGACAGTGACCCTTCTAGTGACAGATCAATGCGTGTTAACTACCTCTGCTATTTTCACTATTTCATCCCTAATGGGGGATGGTTTCACAACCATCGATTCCATCAAACGGACTCTCTCTCTAAGTTCTCGCCCCTCACAGTGCGTCAAAAATACCGAGGGAGGTTTTTCCCCCCTAAATACTCTATGTCCAGGCCCTATTTGGATTTGGGTTCAACTGGTCTTGGAGCGGGCCAGACAACGGAGTTCTTTCTACGGCTCTCAAGTTGTTTATCATTTTCAGGCAGGATTAAGAACCACATACAGAGCTCTATGCGCCCACAGAAATTCGCCGGTAAGGTGGTGCTCGATCCCGGACCGAATCCGCGCAGGCCGGACCCCCCGCGCGGTTGGACGAGGCTCGCCTAGATGCCGTGAAGACGAGCTCGAAGTGCCGCGGGACTCACACCCACGTCCGCACACGGCTCACCCCGCATCCACTCCCACGGCCCCCCGCAGCTGCGGCCCCGGCACCGCGCACGAGCGGGTTCCGCCTGGGGCACACGCCCCCTCGCCCCGCAGCCCCCGCGGGCGCCAGGCCCTCCGGACGCGTGCGTCACCGCGCCCTCGCCTCCCGCGCCCCAGCCCCCGCCCGCCCACGGCACGTGACTCGACACGCGCCAGCTGCACGCGGGCTCCAT